>JAIUND010004045.1:0-13404 GCA_034699125.1 Gisinianus flammeolus | reverse complement strand
TTACGTAAACCTATAGATTCTGAGTTATAGCGCCTTGAATATTCTCGGCTGTTTGGCGCGTAAATAAGTTTCTCAATGATTGTAATTGAATTTAAATTACACAAATCATGGGTTTACTTTAATTTAGAATTTTTGGAGAAGTTTAACGACCATCTTAAATTACTTTTGGTCAGTCAAAATGGTTTAAACTTGTCCTAAAATATTCTCCATGTTTTCTGTTGTCCATAAATATGCACAAAAGTGGTTTTACGTAAGTGGTCCCTATTCTGGCGGAGAACCTCATATGATGAACCGCATATGAAGGCAAAAGCAAGTGCGAAAAAACGACAAAAATCCGTAGGCGAGAGAGCGACAGAGCGATTCCGCGTAGGCCACACCGCTTTCTTCTTTATATACACACACTAATATATGTACATTCTATAATTCTTCCATTATTTATTAAATACATTTTTGCATATATATGCGATGCGAGTATATAATATTCCATTTCCCATTGTGAACTCATCAAAGAGTATAAAGAGCCAAAGAAAAGATCACCACCGTAAAAGGACGTACAGAAAAAAGAAGCGTATATACAGAATGAAAGCACCTAATATTTATATGTAAAAAAAATATATTATATATATTTGAATGTTACATAAATGTACTTTCAATATTCAATAGCCACAAATGCCTAATGCCAAACGCCGAACGCCATAATAAAGTCAAAATCCTAAATGGGATTAAAATGTATAATGTAATGGTATATTTTATAATTCCTTAACAGTGAGGAGAGAGAAACAAAATGAAAATGAAGATGAAAAGACTTGACGTAAACGTAAAGATATATATGAAGTTGTGGATAAGAAAACTCGCCACATACCAGTATCAATAGAAGTCGAGATATTTGAGTTTTCCTTTTCCTTTTGGCCGCTTTGGCGCCGACGGCGTTTCTCAATGATTTTGTAATTGAAAAAATCACAATCAAGAAATCGTCATCATATTTTGTTTGAATTCAACTATAAACTTTGTAAATTAATTTAAAATATTTGCAATTTTTTTACAAATTTCTATAACTGTTTGCATATAAAATAGCCCATGTTTTTTTGTGCATATTAAGATGCAAAAAAGTGAAAAATGGTATGTGGCGGGTTTTCTTATCCACAACTTCATATAGTAAAACAATGAAAGAGAAATACATGTATATGCCAATTGAGAATTTCCCTGCTGGTTTATGTTTATATTATGATATGACAATGACAATTGAAATTGACGACTTAACTCTTGACTCTAAATTCTAATGGCAACGGCAACGGCTGGATGCTCATCGTCAGACCATATAAAAATATGCGCATTTTCTCTCTCTCTCTCTCGTTTTTCCTTTCTCATCATCATCAAATTCAAAATCATCGACTCCTCTGTCTTTGTACATATTGTATTGTATTGTATTTTGTCGTTTTCCATATGAACTTGAATCAACTCTGTTCGATTTTCCCATAAAGACTTTTGAGAGAGACAGAGAGAGGAAATTTGGTTGTGTTTTGACTTTTGACAGTTTTGTGCCTGTTGGTTGTATCTTATGTGTACTGTGTCATAAATTAATTTGTAAAATGAGACTGTACAAACTTTTGTGACCAAACATAGCGATTGCAATGTAGCGAGCGAACACATGTGAGAATGAGAGGGAGAGAAAGAAAGAGAGAGAGAACGCCATAAATCCACCAAAGTGAACCAGTTTATGAAAGGTGCAGATAAAACACTCGGCAGGAGACATTTTTTCACATTTTCCACATCGCACATTACCATTACCATTACCATTGCATTATACATTTGCTCTCATTGTCAGCGGTCAAAGCTAAATGGTCAAAGCTGTACAGCTTATACGGATTATGCATAATACACTTTACTTTTACAGCGCAAATGAGCAAATCTGACTCGGAAAACTCCTCGTCATCTCATTTTTCCATCTCATTTTTCATTTCAGTTTATGTCAAAAGAAGTCAAGTCTGAACAAAACTGTGAACATTTGACTAACACGAATTCTCACCAAATAAATCACAAAAGTTGAAGTTTTTTTTTTTCCTCCGCGAGAGTCTCCACATAATATATTTGGTCCACAACTTTATACATAATAATATATATAGGCAAGTATAACACATGTAAAAACGGTATACACACAAGTACTATAGATGGTTGACATAACTTTAACTTACCACTAATTAGCTTAACTTATATAACTCTAATGATAAATCTGAGGGTAACTTTGGCTTGAATCTTTTCTTGAACGGGTCCACATTCAAATTCAACAGCCACATTTTTACAACATTTACAACAATGTACAATTTTTATACAGAATTTGTGCACATTTGGATTTTCCGAATTGTCTGTGGATTCCACACAATATAATATGAAAAATCGTAAGAAAATTGTAGTCAGTTGGAGTATTATCGTACAATTAAGCAATTAAATTCTTGGGGTGAGTGTACCTACAATTAATTTATATTAATTAAAATTAAAATTATATGCGTACAATTTATAGTGCAAAATATAGTCAAGAGAAAAAGGAGAGAGAGGAGAATTGTTGAGGGTTATGTAAAGCAGCAGCAGTAGATGAGGAGAATGAGGAGGATGAAGCCAACAATGGAACCGGAAATGAGGAGGAGCCACCAAATCATGGACCAAAATCGAGCATTCTCTTTAATCTCGGCTAATTGAGCTAGTGCTCGGATTTCGGACAGGGTTTCATGCCAGAAGAGACCCTCTGCGTGTCTAAAGGACGTCCTCATGGACATGGGGTGAAGTGAGAGATCGTAGAAGCGGGCATTGTGAGATGTTGTTGAGTGATGGGATTTGGATTGATGGGATTTGGATTGGGATGATTGAAATTGGAATTGAATGGGTTGCCAGCTGGTCCAATTCTCAAGTTTCTTTACGGCTTGTTTTGGCGTTCCGTACTGCGCAATGGAGGACCAAATCTTGACCAGGATGTCATCCATATTTAATGGGTCACTTCCGGTTCCGGTTCCAATTTCTGTCCTATTTGAATTTGAATTTGAATTGGACTCATTTCTATTAACTTCTTCTTCTTCTTCTTCGTCGTCGTCGACGGGCTCGAGTAAATAATGCAAATCCTGCCAGGGTGGAATTATCACGTGACCTTCTTTCAAATTAAATCCATTTGAATTTGAATTTGAATTTGATGATCCATTTTTGTATTTGTGTTTCTTGTTTTTGGGGCGGTTGGATTCAAATTCAAATATAAATTCCGACTCGGCGGCTGCATGTTCCCGGAAAAATTGACCAAATTCATTGACGCGATGATTGAAAATGTAGGCATAGGCGGGCGGTTTGCTATTCCGCATCAATTTCTTGGACAACTTCCAAAAGCCCGCGTGCGACTTCAAATCCCCAAACAACTATAATATATACATATACAGAAAAAACATGAAGGAATTTGAATTTTGAATTTTTCTTGGCGCGCTTTTGTTTTTACTTTCACCACGTCAACAAATTTCACCATCATGTTTTTAATTCGGTTTTGATTTTTTGGTCTTACGGAAATGAGTTTTTTGGCAAGTCCTTTGGAATTAGCCGAATTCTTGGATTGCGATTGCGATTGCGATTGGGATTCGGCGGATTCCGCCTGCTGGGCCGGCGACGCCGGACCAAAATAAAATGACCAAATGGCCTCAAAAACTTGATCATAGACCATCGGACTGGATTCTTCCAGGACGTAATTCAAATTCTCCCGCAGTTTCTCCTTCACTTTGTGGACGTCCCGAAGGTGTTGAAAACCCAATTTGGCGGTAAAATCCATGAGCATTGAATAGCCTTTGAAAAATTACAGAAGGGAAACAATTAAAATCTTTTGTATTAGTAAATTCACTAAATTCTAATTGGGCCATTTTCTGAAGTGTGGCCACCATTTTGCATGTGAGTTAAAATTGCATTGACAATTTTGCGGGGCGCGCACCTTCAAGAGAATTGACACCGGCGATGATGTAGGCCTTGACGACGGTCCCCATTTCCATGAGGACTTCCGGGTTATCCATCATCACCGCGAAATCTCTCCAACCCGCATCCACCACGGGCACGAATCTCCGCGGGAAACTATGAAATTTCATTTGGTCGTGCTGAATCCGAACGAGGACGTCGACGGGTGTCAATTTCAAGCACTCAATCATTTCCTTTGTCTTCCTCTCGTTTTCCTTGTCCACTTCTTTCTCTTTCTCTTTCTCTTCCGTTTCCATTTGCATTGGCATTGACATTTGTATTTGTATTTCCGGCAGGATGGGACAATTGGCAGCCTGAGCAATTTCCCGAATGAACCGTTTTGGATTTGACTGGAGGGATTTGTTCCCTGGCGGGCTGAACATATTTAAAGAGTCGGACATCCAAATGGCATTTTGAAATAAACCGACAGCCAATGGGGAGAGCAATAAATAACCCACGTCACCAAATATCGTCACCTTTTCAATTCCACACATATAATACTTTTTAGTTGAGTTCAATTTAATTTTAAAATTCCCTCCAAATTCACCAGGAAAATGGAAAATGGAAAATCCAAATCCCTCGATTTTACAATTAATACATTACATATTAAATTAGTAGAATTAGTAGCATTTTGTTTTGAATTTACCCGCGTCGGATTCCCGCCAAATCTATGACACACAAAAAATCATTTCAAGTGTGGGTTTTAAAAAATCCGAGTTTTTTCATTGTTCATTGTTCATTTGAATTGTGGTGATTTGAATTTGAATTAGGATTTTTTAATCATT
Source organism: Gisinianus flammeolus (assembly GCA_034699125.1). Classification (NCBI taxonomy): domain Eukaryota; kingdom Metazoa; phylum Arthropoda; class Collembola; order Symphypleona; family Katiannidae; genus Gisinianus; species Gisinianus flammeolus. Next base: position 8,647 of record JAIUND010004045.1, on the reverse strand, counting down.
GTGTAAATGCAATTTTAAATATTACCGCTGAATGTATTTTTGAACCCATTTAATGGCCATCAGCTGATCCAAAAGTCCTATCCAATCCATTCAATAATTCAATTACACAAATTACTAATTAAAATCATAATTCAAAGAAGATATTTTTTTGTGTTCGTTTGTCCGTTTTTTCAATGGTGAAATTCTGATTGAGAAAGGATTTTTTTTTCTGAAGTTTTTTCTTTGTTGCTGTGTGTTTTATTACCGTAATTTCCTGGGATTTGTTCATCGCCGCTGGACAAAAATCCGAAGATCCCGAGGCGATAATTGAAAGTAATGAGGAGAACGTCGTTGAGGAGGATTTTCTTGGCTTCATAGAAATTCCCAGAGCCGGACAGGAAATCCCCACCGTGAACATGAATTAATACCTGATGATACACAACCACATACAACAACACTTAAAAATCCACTTATACACAAAAAATGTGGTCAATGTCAATGGAGCATTTTTTTAAATTTGAAATTTGACGTGTCCCGCATGTTTTTTCAGTTTCAGATTTGCTGTTGTTGTGGTTTTACCGGGTACAAATGTCGTTGTTGGTAGAAAATATCCTGGACTGTGTATGGATTGGGCAGGAATGCACGTCGGAGCGGAGCTATATAAAAAAAAACAACAATAATTACAACAACAACAAAATCAGAAGTACATATGGACATATACCTACATTGAAAATTGAACACGTGACTTTGATTTTGATTTTGAATAACAATCGTTCAAGATTGTAGCTATATTATAAACAAGAACAACAACTGTGGCCGTCATGTCAGTTTCCACGTCAATTGTCAATTCTGACGTATTGAGATTGAGAGCAACATGGAATTTGTCTGTCTCAAAACTTTTCAAAAGTCAAAGTCAACACAGTTAAGAGAGCAAGGAAAAAGAGAAAGAACAATATCATCTGTTAAGTTCACAAACGAACTATAACGATTTTCCTTAATTTGCGGAAATGCTACGACTGCGTCCGTCTTTGTAGGTCAAATTCTGACAAAATTGAGGGTGACAGAAAAGGCCATGGCCGACAATAATGTCGAATTACCCACAGCTCCATCTTGAGCCATTTGACCTTTGGAGCAGGTCAACGAAATTAAGGAAAATAATTATAGTTCGTTTGTGAACTTAACAGACGATATATACAAATATATATATATATATATACACGAGGGGAAAAGGAAAGGAAAAATAAAGTTGACTCGTGACGATTCGAGTGAAGAAAGAAAAATTGCTCACACACACAGATTTATATACACATTGAACTGTGCTGGTGTGGAGTTTGAGTTTGAACACGAATTTTATACGCTGTTGCTCTGGCTGTGTTGCTTCACAAAACAAAGAGAGAGACAGATAAAAAAGGGGGGAAAGCGTTCAAACTGTGCATATACATATATTCTATAGGGAAAAACTTGAACGTGAAAAAGGGAAAAAACGAACAAGAAAACCTATATAGACTGTAGAAATTTGGGAATTGGATTAGAATTGAATATGGAAATTCGTAGATGATAAATGTAGGTACTTTTGGTAAAAATGATGACGTGATCTCGAGTTAACATAATGCATATTTAATTGAGAGAGATGGGAATTAAAATTTTTAATTAAAAAAATGAGGAATGAACTGACGGGGGATGTGCGGAGTATGAATGTTTAGATAAAGACAGTCTTGAGATCCGATTGGTCGATTCTCCAGTCGACTCCATTGACTACACACCGACTTGTATTTCGTATTGTCCTGAGCACTGGATTTAATGTCCACCACTTGCGGATCCTTTCAACAATCAAATCAAATCCAATCCAATCAAACAAACCTCATTTAAAATGAATTAATTATGTACAACAATTAGTCCATGCACAAATCCACAAGTTTCCACAGATTTCCCCAGATTTTTCCATGTAATACTCATATATAGTAATAGTAAATTTTGTCATGTAAATTTAAATGTATAAATGTAAAACCTTCCAGCGTAAATCTCCTTCGGGTGGCTGAGCATACGGAATGCCTTTGAACACGTAGTAAATTTTCTCACTCGGTCCCTCCACCAAAATCTTCTCTTGTTCCTCCTCCTCTTTTACTTTTCCCCTGCTGTTGTCCGTTTCATGCAAATTCAACTGCTGATGCACCACAGGGAATTCGGAGGACTCGAATGGACTCACATTATTGCTCACATGCATATTTTGACTCTCCTCCTCATTTTCCTTCTCACTCTCACTTTCACTTTCACCATCATTTTTGCCTACATCATCTGCATTTGTCGTCGTCGTCGTCTGTGGTTGTTTCTCTACTGTTTTGCTATTGCTCTTGGCCTTCTCTTTCTCGACGATTTTGAATTTGGGTTGGATTTGAATGCGTTTCTTCACCCCGAGGAAAATCCCGGCATCGGACGTTTTGATCTTGACACGATCCGTGCCTGGAGTATGGACGACGGCCGCACTCGCACACGCACTCGGGAAAACCTCCAGCTCACACAGGAAAACGAGGAGGGAGAAACTTAAAATTATGGAGAGGAAGACGAGCGAGAATTTCCGCTCGAGACAAATCCGTTGAGCCCCCGCCGTCCTCCGCGTGGTGACCTCCATTTCTTTCGTTCTTTCTTTCTTTCGTGAACTTGACCTTTCACTTATATCACAACTGTAAATATTTTGAATTTGAATTTGAATTTGAACGGAACATGAACTTTTTACACCGCTCAAATCCACACATGACGCGCGTCAAGTGACAACAACAACAACAGAAATCCACACACATGTCCACATTCACTTTGAATTTGAACCATAGCGAGCTTTGACAAAATTGGATCCGAAATGCGAAATGAAGAATGAATGGAAAAAAATGAATTCACACACACACACACACACGTCGTTCCTCGTTCACAAGTAATAAACCAAAGAAAAAAAGCCACCCACAACGCGAACGCGAACTAGACAACGACAAAGCAATGAATATGAAAATGGAAATAAAAATCACTGTCGTCGTCCGCAATTGGCGAGTCGATGATGATGATGATGATTCCACTTGCAAACAAGCATTTTCTTGTTCTCCTCTTTTCGCCTCACTCAAAACGCAGTAGGTATATATAGGTAAAAAAAAATCCGTGTGGGATTCTTTAACACACACTTTAAACTTTTAAATCTTTGAATCATATGGAGACTCCCAACACAACACACAACTCGAATAAATCCACTGTATTTTCTGTGTATGCATGTTCACAAAGAAAACAAATTTAATCTATATGATCTCTGTGATGTGTGGGAATGACAGGAAAATCCCCGGTGAAGGAGTTCATCCAAAAACCAGCAAAAAAAAGCCAAAGAAATGATGATGGATTTGGGTTGGTGTGACTCGGGCAAAGTCTGAACTGTGACTGACTGTCTGAAAGTTGTTTGAACGGGAATGTGACTGTGAATGTGCATGTGAAATGTGAATGTGAATGGAGTGTCTCATGTTGATGTTTGCACACACAGACAGACAGACAGAGAGAGAAAGACACCGTGTGTTTGAGTTTGAGTTTGGCCATCATGCCATTTGCAGATCTGGTTTCTGGTTGAGGTCGGTTCAACTCTCTCTCTCTCTCTTTCTCTCTCTCTCTTCCACATACAGACAGGAGTGAGAAATGTGTAATGGGTAATATGGAGTTGGTAGTTGGTTATAGTTGGGGAGATAAGTGAGCGAGGGAGGATGAAGAAGATGAAGAGGATGAGGAAGCGATATGGAGAAGAAGTGGAGGAGAGTTTGCGTTTGAGTTTGAGTTTGAGGGTGGCTGCCAACTGGCTCTTCCTCCATAAATATATTTGCCCATGTCACTACTTATATGCTTGTACTTGTACTTGTACTTACATTATACATTATACAGCCATACTTAATACCGTACAGCAATGAAGAGCACGAGAAGTTGCATATTATCTGATTATCTGTAGGTATCTGTATCTGTATCTATATCGTTTCCATCTAAAGAGCATCTTCCGTAAAGTAAATCTCCATGTTTCTCATTCTCTATCTCCTTCTCATTCTCATTCTCAAGTGTATGTGTGTGTGTGCTGTGTGTTGCGTGTGATATTGGAGATTTGACGTGTTTTCCTTACTGCCATTTGCCATTTGCCATTTGTATTGCCATTTGCCATTGCCATTGCCATTGCGATGGGATGAAGAAGAAGAAGATGAAGAGTGAACTGAAAGTTATTGTTCACTTGTTACTTGTCGTCGACTCTCTCGCTTGTTCTCGCTATTTTCACTTTCCACTATATATATGGATTTTATTTTCATGTTTTCGTTTCCCTGGTTTTTAATTGCGTATTACACAGACATGCAGAGACAGAGGGATTTTTGCAGGAACTGAACGGAGAGAGAGAGAGAGAGAGGAAACAGAAGGAGAAAAGAGCAGAAGTGGGGGGGGGGGGGAACGAAGGGGATTTGTCTTATGATCTTATGGAATGAGCAAAGAACATGAAATGACTGTAACTGTTGACTGGCTTACAGAAGAGAAGAGAAGAGAACAAATTAGGATAAGAGTAGACTTTCCTCTTGTAGTTTGTACGTTTGTACTTTGTAGTTGTTTAACGATGTACACGGTTTGGTTTGCTGGTTGGAGTTTTTGGGTTTTTGGGTGATGCATCATGATGAGATTAAAAATAGCAAGAACTGAGGAGAAGACCAAGATGAAAAGAAGAAGAAGACGATTCCTGTCGTTTCCTTCCCGTTTTCTCAGCTTGAGATTGTGGTGAGCCGCAATGGAATGGAATACAAGCAATAAGCAATGCAATGCACGGCTGAGAATAGTGAGAATTGAGAATGAAGATGAAGATAAAGATGACTCCTCGTTACTTTTCCCTTTTACTCATCTTTTTATCTGCATCATCTTCTTCTACTTTTTCTTGTTCTTGTTCTTGTACATTTTCCCGCATATCCACGTACAGTGTACATATTTCGGATTTGAGTTAGATTTCACAAATGTGGAAAACTGGAAAACCCAAAGACTGATGAGAGAGAGAGAGAGAGAGAAAAGAAAGATGTGGATGAGTTTTGTGTCACTTCCAATTTGAGTTTGTTATGCATCAGAATCCGAATCAGAATCCGCATCACACACAGTGAGAGTGAAAGAGAGAGAGATTTCTGATTTTGTGTCGTATATATTGGGATTTGTTGGGAGTTTGCAGTGTATGTGACAGAACTTGATAGAACTTGACGTTCCGCCGTCTTCTTCTTCTTCTGCTTCTATTGCTCTTGCTCCTCTTCCTCTGTTCCTGTATACTGTAAATTATCTTTGCCCATCACTTGAAATGATTTGTGACTTCTTTTCGATTCTCCACATCTCCACATCTCCATCTCTTTTACATTTTCCCTGTTGCTCTCAAGAATTTCTCTCTTTCTCGCTCTCTGTCTGTCTGTCTCTGACTTTGACTGTGTGGATCCCATTTCAATTTGTACACACAGTCAAGATGGAGAAAGATAAAGCATGGAAATCTCACTCTCTCTCTCTCTCTCTTTCGTATACTTTCATGCTCGTCGCGTATTTCTCTGATTCTGATTCGGATTTCCCCCCTTGATTTTTCTATATACCCACATAAGAATGGCATTCATTCAGATTGAGAACCTCCGCAGTTCACGTTATTCACACCGTCAAATATATCTTACAAATACTTCTTTTGTCTGTGTCTTTGTCTTTGTCTTTGTTCATTGAAAGAGGAAATTCCAGGGAGCTCTCGGCGTTTAATCGCAAATCCAAACTCGTTCCTTTTCTCCCTTTCTCAACGAAAATCCTCAAACTCAAATCCTCCTCAATTTCTCCGCATGCCTGAAGGATTTCGGATTTCGGATTTCTCAAATTTTCTCAAAATTCAATTCCTTCATTCTTGTCTTTTTTGTTCAGGTTTTTTTTTATTAATGAATGGATTTGGTCATGGACAATTAGTTGTTCTTGTTCCTGTGCTGTGGGGAATGGGGAAAATTGGACTGAACTTCAGTCACTGAAGAGGAGTAAAGAATGACAGGGAAATGAGAATGACAAGACAATACAATACATACTGTAATATGATGATGATGAGCTGAAGCTGAAGTTGCTGCAGATTGTTAAGGAAAATGTGTGTGGGATTTCAAATTTCAATTTTCAATTCATCTCATCTCAACTCACAATCAGAGGATTTGCGTTTTGCCTTTTGCTTTTGCGTCTTTGCTCAAATGGATTTTCTCTCGCTCTTTTCTTCTACTTCTTCTTCTTTTTCTTCTTCTTCTGTTGCACATGTGAACGTGAAGGAAGGAAATGGAAATGTGGAAATGTGGATGGAAAAGAAAAAATGAAATGAGACTACACACAATTTGTACACTGCTCTAGTTTTTATGGCAGACTCATTAGCACATTCTTTCCATTGCCTTTACACATTATTATATTATGTAAAATTCATTTTGGCCCTTTGTCTTGTTTTTTTTCTTCTTTTCATCCTTCATGCTCGCGTCTGTCTGTCTGTGTGGTTTTCCTTGTATATACATATATCGTCTGTTAAGTTCACAAACGAACTATAAGGATTTTCCTTAATTTGCGGAAATGCTACGACTGCGTCCGTCTTTGTGGGTAAAATTGTGAAAAAATTCAGGGTGACAGAAAAGGTCATGGCCGACAATAATGTCGAAGGACCCACAGCTCCATCTCCAGCCATTTGACCTTTGGCAGCAGGTCAACGAAATTAAGGAAAATAATTATAGTTCCTTTGTGAACTGAACAGACGATATCTATATATTTTGGGGCACGTTCATTTCCTTTTCCTCTTCTTCTTCTTCCTTCTTCCGATATATATATATATCGCATTTCACCAATAAGGAAATTTTTACGAGCCATAAAAAACGAGTAAACCAATTCAAAAAATCCCAATTTCTCTCTCTCTTTTTGCCAGTTTGATATTTTCCTATACATATAGTATATATACGAAAGATTCCATTCTGCTGCAGTCGGGATTCTTGTGTAAACCGTTACCGTTAAAATTCCGGGGCAAGAGATTACACTCACACACACACACACACACGGTTTCAAAGTAAGAGTTGAGAGTTGAGAGTTGAGAGGTGGAAAGTCAAGTCATAAAACAAAAACAACGTCGAATCCCCACACGTGCTTTTCCCTTTCCTTTCCTGATAGTGATAATCCAAACGATCAATGGAATTAATGGCCCATTTAAATTCCCCCCGCTAAATTTGAACGAACATTTGTCAATTTTCAATGTTACGTTACTGTGTGTGTTTGATTGGAAAGTGAATGTTTGGATGCGTATTTTTATTACAGCAGGTTTTTTCCATGTTTGCGCGCGGACAATGAGTTGATTTTGATTTGACTGGGGGAGTGTGAGAAATTAGTCTGCTCAGAATCAAATTGATGTCATATAATAGTCAAAAGTTCAAAGTCATGTGAGAGCCAAAGTCAGGTTTTTATGTTGTATAAATATTTGGATTCGGATTCGGATTCGGATTTGGTTTTACGCTTAATTTTGAATTTTTGACAGATTTATATTGATATACATTACGGAGATTTTAGAAGAGACAAAAGTTTATTAGATTTATTATTATTGTGTATATATTGAAGTACTTCTCCGTTTTTGCCCATTAGCAATTACGTTGAGAGAGACAGAGAGAGAAAATTAGAGAGGAAGTTTAACATTTTGTCAACGATGTAGACGGAATTTGAAATTCAAGAGTTCGGAGTTGAGATCCATAAAGACTTTTTTGTTGTTTTTTTTTTGTGTGTGTGATTTTGCCACGGAAGAGAAGGAAAAATAAAAAAATTCCGCATTTTTCTTGTCCTCCTCTTTGGCTCTTTGGCTTTTAAAAGTGCGATCTTGACGTCAACGGATCGCGGAGAGGAAAAAGAGAGTGGGGAAAAATGATTGCGAAATGTTTATTTTTAACACAGTGTGTGTGGATTTCCGGTCAGTTAAACATTTAGAAGTTGGAGATTTGGATTTGGATTCGGATTTGAACTCGTCTACAAATGCAAATGCAAATGCAAATGGAATTATACCTACCATTTTTACATTGACAAATCCCATGAGATTTCTTCTTCGAGAAATGAAAATGTATGTAAATATATATATGTACGAACACACATGGGATGAGAAATTGATTGGAATTCCTTTGAGATTCCTCACATTTCCCCATTTTTTCCCTGTTCCTTTTCCTTTTGCTGTTGGTTTTGGTTTTGGTTCGTGAATTTAATGCGTGGGAGAGTGAGTTTGTTGGATCCGCGGTTTTCTAAAAGGATGATGAGGACAAACACATGGCTCCACAGCAGTCAATTAAAACTAAAACCAAACACCAAACACAAAACTCCCTGTCATTTCCATTTTATATTAGATATGAAAGCGTTTCGTCTCCTCAATCTGTCAACCGAATCCACACATTCAAATTCAAATATATACGATATGAAAGGACTCTAAAACAATATTACACAAATATAGCTATTGCTATATAAAAAAATTATAATTAAATGTGTACTCGCTGTGACTTTCATGTTGATTTATCCTATTTTACTTACAATTTCAATTTCACATTGGCTTGTAGAATTATAATTTGAGACAAATTATGAATTAAATTAGACTATACAAGTATGAATTAAACTATTGACTATAGTTAGTTTGTAC
>JAIUND010004044.1:0-13406 GCA_034699125.1 Gisinianus flammeolus | reverse complement strand
TTTATGGGACGAGGGCCCTCTTACCCTGGGCGAAGGGCCCAGGGGGAACTTCCCCCTATCCCCCTGGGCCTGTCCGCCTATGGTCGCTTGACCCGACGCTCTATCTCTAATACTTTGACCTCCAGAACAGGTTAAACCCGCGGTCAAACGAAATTCAGGAAAAAAATTATAGTTCGTTTTTGAACTTAACAGACGATATATATAGTTTTTCGAACAACAACAAGCGAGCACCTCTCTTTTTGTTGAAGGCGCATGGGCCATGCGCACCAAAAAAAGAGGGGAGTCAAATGATGTTCTGAGTGTTGAGGATTCTGTGGGTGTGTGTGTATTTTTAAGTATATGTATGAACCAGACATAAATCTATATGACCGGGGATTTCTCAATAAGACGCGCCGACGAGTACATTCAAAAATTCCAATTTTTTTTTCCTGCACTTTTTTCACTGTACCCCACACTAAATTGACTGTGGGAATTTGGAATCCAAAGTCGGATTTTGAAAATTTTGAATTTGTGACCTGTTTTTTCGATTATACAGTGTTTTTTTGGAATTTTTTTGGAAACGGTGACCAATTTTTGCCTGGTAAAATCAGTTTAGTGGTAAAAAAATATGGGGATTCCGAATGTGAAATTAATTTTTCAAAAGTTTGACTTTTTAGACACAATATCGATTTTTTTTAAAACAAATTTACGTTTATGAGTCTAAAAAGTTAAAATTTTGAAAAATTAATTTCAAATTCGGTATTCCCATATTTGTTTTACCCCTAAACTGATTTTACCGGGCAAAAATTGGTCGCCGTTTGGAAATTCCAAAAACATACGATTAAATCGAAAAACAGGTCAAAAATTCAAAATTTTCAAAATCCGACTTTGGATTCAAAATCCCCGCAGTCGATTTAGTGTGGGGTACAGTGAAAAAAGTGCAGGAATAAAAAATTGGAATTTTTGAATGTATACCCGTCGGCGCGTCTTATTGAGAAATCCCCGGTCATGGATTTCAGAGTTGGTCTTCTGCCCGGGGTTTTTATATTTGCTGCCCACTTGGGGTTTTTTGGGCAAAATGGGTTTTGGGTAAAATGGGCTTTATTAAGTCGCCCCATGTGGGTTTTGAAACTTAAATGCGACAGATGGCGACCTCAAAACCCTCGATTTACCCATAAAACCCAATTTGCGCAATAATTTGGCCATTTTTGTTGCCCAAAAAACCCCCCCAAAAAACCCACCCATTTTGCCCAACTAAAAAGCCCGGGCAGCCAACTCTGGGATTTACATCTAGTATATTATTATATACAGTGTTTAGTAAACAACTGTGTATGATGTATGTATGTATATAGGTGTGAATAGTGGGGTGGTCCTCGTGAACTTGACCCGACTCCGCCTCTTCTCCTTTGAACGGAAAATGATGAATGCATACAGAAAATATGCGAGGCGGATCACGCATGCGGATCAGGACATGACCAATATTCTCTTTCATGGGAATCCACTTGAGTCCACACACATGACCTCCGCGTTCATCCAATACTCCATATCGATAATTAAACGATAATTAAACGATACTCAAAACGATTCTAATTTCAAAAATCCTATAATTCCCCCCTCCCCCCACTCATTTTCCTCTCTTTTCTGTGTGGTGTTCCGCGAACATCCCTCCTTTTTTTGGACTTTTGTTCTTCTTCTAATATATACATATATACATAGAAAAAATTTTGACCCTGGGCTGTGGTTTCAACATGATTTTTGTGCATTGTCGTCCAAACGTTTGTCCGGACCTGACCACGGATGGCGGTGGCATCCACGTCATTCATGGAGCCGGAGGATCCTTTGGCTGGAGTTTCATTTTTCATCGGCTTCACGAGTTCTTGTCTAATGTAAAAATTTATTTATCTTTTAGATATAGACGGATAAAAATTAAAAAACCTAGGACAAAAAAATTGGAACCCGCTAAACCACCAATTTCTTTGGTTTTTTTTTTTTTTTTTTGGAGTATGGTTTCATTGACAATTGTGTGACAATTGATAATTTGATAAATGTGGATAAATGCTCGATAAATTGACAGATGAAATTTGAGGATTCGCCAAAGGATTTGCTGAGGAAACTTGAATTGCACTATTCATCAAAATTAATTGACAGGGATTGTTCCAGCTTGTCTGGAGGCCTTTTACTTCGGAATGCGCGCGAGTACTTTGTCAATTTGAATGTCATTGAGGAGGACGAGTAGGGCGCGAGCCCGGGAGAATTTCAAATTGCTTAACCCACAGAATAAAAGTTTCACATCTCAAAATAATCATTAAATATATATTAATCCAATTAATTCAAATTGGGATTGAAAATTGAATTGCAAACTAATTGAACTTTAATTCATGTCTAATGTGCAAAAATATTTACACACATATTTACAATTTACAAGATTGTGTTTCAAGTTTGAATATATTCTATGATAATAAATCCGAAAGGGGCGGGAGGACATTCTCTTTGAATCGCTCATTTGTTCGGATATTGCCGGCGGGTGAGTAGAGAGCAACGATCACAATCAGTTGTGCATCACTTCGCGCTCGCGCCACGCCCACTCCCAACTCCACGCTGGATTTCCATACGAGCTGCGTGAATAATTTGGCGGGGGTTGGCGACCCAAGAGGGTCGGACCAATCATAGTCCGTCCCGTGACCATACCACGTGCTCACTGCTTCCAACACGGCAGTTTCCTCCTCCCGGCTCATTTGACTCTCGATTTCTCGTTCCTCATCCTCCCCAACTATTTGAATCCGGACGCGGTAAATATTTCGGCCCAGACCGGATGCGTGCTCTGCTGCTGGGACTTCTTTTGTGGGTCCAGCAGCAAGGGCATCTGCATATGCTTGCGCTTCCTTGCACAACTATACTTCAAAAAATAATGAAAAAAAAAAACAATATCGTCTGTTAAGTTCACAAACGAACTATAATTATTTTCCTTAATTTCGTTGACCTGCTGCAAAATCAAATGGCTGGGGATGGAGCTGTGGGTCCTTCGACATTATTGTCTGCCATGACCTTTTCTGTCACCCTGAATTTTTTCACAATTTTACCCACAAAGACGGACGCAGTGGGAGCATTTCCGAAAATTAAGGAAAATCGTTATTGTTCGTTTGTCAAGTTAACAGACGATATGTAGATATATAAATAATTCAAATCCCCGCCAATTTGTTTTGAATTTGATTTGAGTTTTGTTTCGAGTGTTTGTTGAATGATCTCACTTGAAGATTGAGATGTAGCTCGTGAACCCCATGTTTCAGCCGGTATTCATTGTGTATGAGAAGAACGAGGATGGCGGCTGCACTCGCAGCTTTTAGACTCGTTTTCCCGCCGCTGCCGCCGCCCGCATTTGGAGTAGTTGGATTGTCATCGTTCATTGTGCTCGCCGCCGCCGCGGGGTTGGATTTCCATTGGGTGGAGTATTTGACTTGTTTGGGTTGATACGGAGCTCGGAGTCGGACGTTGCCTTGTGCTGTCAAGGTGATGCGCAGTGTTTCCAAATTAATGTTCTCAGGGAGCATGACCATTTTTTCAAATCCCGCGCGTCCACCCCCCTTTTTCTCCTTGATGGTGAGCGTGAGCTGAAGACCTTTGAGATGAGGGGAAATGTCCGGAGGGGAAACGTCCGGGGTGTTCAAGCAGATGTCCTGAGTGAAATAACGAATCTCCTCCAATTTGGATTTCCCCTTCCCGCCTTTTAACATCTGATGCACATGAATTCAAATCAATGTAAAATATCAAATACAATATCAATATCAATATCAATATGAATGAATTGTAATTTTTAATTAGATTTGTTTTCGATTGAGCACATTAAATATACACACAGAAATGAATACCGTACAACTTGGATTAAAAGCCTAGGCTAATAGTGTCTACAATTCTTTTGAAATTGTCGACAAAAACCTATAGAATAAAACTGGATATAGCATGACGGTAAATGGGACTTATTATAGATACAACTATATAAAACCAACGAAAATTACTAGGCTAATAATTGAGGTGGGTAATCTGGACTAGGGTTTTGAATTCAAGTTTTACGGTATGTAAAACACTTATTTATACACAATGATTTTTTTTTCATATATATATATTTGATGGAAAATCTCACTTTGAAAACACAGTTTTCAATATTTCTTGGAAATGCTTAAATATATAGCACTCGAAAAAAAACAATAGAAGGAAATATTAAAATATATATGGAAATATGGAAATATGTAAGGATTTCAAGTGCGTCGTATATAATATTATGTGTGGAGACGAGTTTCACTTCAACAGACTCGGGAATTTAAGTTTTCTCGTGTGGAGAGAGGAGAGAGGATTTGAGATGAAAAGAAAAGTAGCGGAAAAGCCGAAAGGCTGAGTAAGAGAGAGAGAGAGAGAGAGAGAGAGAGAGAGAGAGAGAGAGAGAGAGAAATCCGACGATCCATTTAACTCCCATTTCCCATTTCACCTTTCCCAGTTTATCATGTGAATATCTTATATATGTTTGTATAGCATCATGAAAGAAGATGAGAAATTCCATGGATGCGGTGGCGGAATCTTCTCTGGCTCCTTCTCCACACACACAATCTCTCTCTGCCCACACACGTACAGCACACACAGATGTAAAACAGCACAAAAATAAGTATATGCTCCTCAGCCCACAATCAATTTAATTTATATACACACTTATGCGACGACGATATATCGTCTATTAAGGTCAAAAACGAAGGATAATCATTTGGCCCCAGACGCAGAATACGCGTATGCGTATAAGGCATATTCTGCGTCTGGGGCCAAATGATTATCCTTCGTTTTCCACCTTAATAGACGATATATGTATATGTATTATATCAAAGTTAAAGAACAAGTTGGGCTCACAAGATGAGGGGAAAAGTGGAGATTTGAGGAATACCGAATTGACGATGATAAAAAGTGTAATGTGGAATTAAAGGATATATATTATCGTACATGTATATATGTATATATATGATTCGAGGACGCGGGGTGACTTGGAACAAAAACAGGAAACAGGTGATGTGGAATTGAGAATGGATAATGAATGAGACATTTATCTGTGGAGGAAGCGACAAATGTCAAATGACAAACGACAAACGACAAATACGAATATATAGCAAATAACAAATAAGAGAATTCGAGAGTTGCATGGAGAAAATTGGCGTAGAGTATAGATTTGCGACTTGTACAGTGTGTGTGTGTGTGTTGGAGTTTTTTTCTTTCACTTTTCCTGTTTATTCCACGTTTATAATAGTACATGTACTATAAATCCTGCGCCCATATCAAATATACATTGTCGTTCATACATAATTCTCAAGTTCCCCATCACCCCACTGTGGGGTTCTATAAGATTTTCGGATACAACCCCAGGGGTTCTATATATATTACAGTTTATACGGTGATTATAATTATTAATTATAATTCAAAGCGCCGAGTTTAAATTCCTAAAAAGTCGTGTATTGCACTGTGAGCCTGATGAATTTCATTTATACAATTGAGTCGCATATATATGCATGTGTTCCACATGTATATTTTTGTCAATTTAAAATAATGTGGTGAAACAAAATACATTCATTTTATTACCACCATGCCGAAATATTACAAAACATATTTCAAAATTTCCATTGTGTTGTGTCCTCTGTGAAAAATAAAAATGATGGAAAATACGTATATATATGAAAAAATATGAGAGTATATATATATTATGAGTCAAAATGCTTTTTTGTGGTTCCCAAAAATTCTAATGAATTTCTTTTCTTTTGCTGACGAAAGGGATGAGATTTCATTGGGTGTGTGTGTGTTTGGTTCATGGAATTTTCCCCACGGATTTGATCGCGACTTGAATCCCGGCCCAAATTTCTTCTGCAGCGGGAATGATCTGCTCCGGTGGAAGTAAAAACCCAAAACCCTCATCCCGAAGCTCTAATGCTTGTGAATATCTTATATCCCCATTTATTTTCATCCAATCCAGTGCAGCGCCTTTATCAACAAAAAAAATTCAACGTCCATTCAACACAATTAAAACACATTCCGCGCGAAAGCATCACACCAAAAAAAAAAACAGCAATTTCTTTTTGGTAAATTCATCGATTTGTGTTGAGATTTGTCATATATATCGATGAATGAATTCCTTTGCCTTATGTTGTCTTCGTCGTTTGTGTTTTGTGTGACTCACCGGTTTTTCATTGACAAGTTTCGCCGTATTCGCCACTTTGAACTCGAGACCATGCGAAGCCTTAATAGCCTCCGCCCCTTTATCAGCAATCCCTTTCTTCAAACATCACAGCATTAAAAAAAACAACCTTCTAGTTATATATATATAGATTATAGTTCACTGTCCTCCCGCGGAATAAATCCTTTCATGTGTATAGAATGTGCGCAAGTCGTACCAGCTCCTCATAATCCGGCGGTAAATCCAAAGTGTGAGCGAATGGGAGTGCCCACAACTTTCTCCATCCCCAAAAAATATACATATATAGAGAGAAAATCCATATTAAATCATCAAATCATATATATATATATATATACTTACCGTATAAGCTGTAATAGAACCCCGGGGGGTTGTATTTGAAAATGTTATAGAACCCCAATGGGGAACGTGTAAATTATGTATGTACGAAAATGTATTTTAAATGGGCGCAGGATTTAGTCTCTGCAGACATGGGGTTCTATAAGAGGTTGGGGTTCTATAACAGCTTATACGGTATATATATATATACAAATGGTACAATCCGGCAACAACGGAGATTTCTTTTATTTTGGAGGGAAATCACATGAACTGTGATGAAATTACAAACGAATACTGTCGGATTAAAAATAATTGAGCCTTTATCTCTCTTTCGTAGCTCCTCCCACTCAATGTATTTGAAATGGGCAAGGATTCCTAAATCTGGGAGGCTCAATTATTAAAAATCCGACAGTATATATGCATTTAAAACTTTGTGTGGAATTGAGGATTGGGGAATTTAAGACAAGAGAATATATATAAAGAATTGAGAATATAAAATCCGCAAAAGACCTTGCCGAAACAGTGAATATCAAAATAGACTTTCCAGTCGACTCCATCCGTTCTGGATTTCGTAATGAATTGAGTGATAGCTTTACATTCAGGCTCATTACAAGGGGCATTCCTTCTGTATTCATTACCGCACGGCTCTTTCATTGACCCAGGGTCATCCCAGTGCACATCAAAATTCCTACACAGCCACATCACCAAGGTTTCTTTAAATTTTTTTTTGTGTTGTTTTTTGACATCTGTTTCATTTTGTGTGTGTGTTGCTTTGATATTTTTTTTGTTTTTTTTCGTGTTGTTTTGATCATTTTTGTGTTCTTTTTTTGTGTTCTTTTGATATTGTTTGTTATTTTTTGCTAGTTATTGTGTTGTTTTGATATTGTTTGTTATTTTTTGATAGTTATTGTGTTGTTTTGATATTTTGTGTGTTGTTTTGCTATTATTTGTGTTGTTTTTAATATTTGTTTGTGTTGTTTTTAATATTTGTTTGTGTTGTTTTTGGTTTTTGTTTGTGTTTTTTGTGTTGTTTTTGGCTTTTGTGTTGTTTTTGGCTTTTGTTTGTGTTTTTGTGTTGTTTTTGGTTTTTGTTGTTTTTTTATATTTATTTGTGTTTTTTGAGGGGTTTTTGATGTTTTTGACATTTTTGCGTTTTTTTGTGTTGTTTTTGATATTTGTATGTGTTTGTTGTTTATTTTTGTTTTCCCACGCATAGGTTTTGGGTATGCATTGAATAGAATTATATAAATGATGGAACCTGTTCAAATCCACTCCGCTACAGCCTTCCTCCTCATTTTCCTTGTTGACGGAGCGACTTTTCCTTCAAAGTCGATCCCCCCCGGCCGTCATGGTCCAATTATACCCATCCACATTCACCACGGGCATGATGTAGAACTCAAATTTGTAGAGGAAGCCTGGATATTTTTCGGAATTGGTCGTCAGTTCATTCATGATGTACGTGACGACGGCCACCCCGATCCATTCCCGACCATGTAAATTGGCATTCATGAAAAACCCGAATTTTTTCTCTGTGGAGGATTTATTGGTGATTTTGATGAGTTTGAGGTCATGCTGCTCAAAACTCTTACCAATGGACTGGACGGATGCTAAATCCGGGTATTTCGAGGCCAGACCTTTCATCCAAAGATGAATCTACTCTCATCAGATCAGAATCCCAGGGATTTTTATTCATTTTTTTTGTTTTTGAAACATGAACATTTTAAAATGTCCCTTCAAATTTGAAATTTCTATATCAATACATATATAGACTATTAGACGAAAAAAAAGGAGAAGATTTCAAAAATCAAAAATCCCGCTGGGAATTGACGATTGACCTTGTCGTAGTTATAATAGTTGTCCCAAGTACAGCAATCCCCGGCCACTCGAGTTCGTTTCACCTGCCCATCGATGAGCCTAATAATTGTTTTTTCAATTTTCAATTTTGAACATCATTTGACAAAGAAGTGTCCAGAAATCCTTGAATTAATATATTATTATTATTATTTTATACGTATTGGGAAATGGACTATTTAATTTCAAAATCCCCTCACTTGCCCACGTCCGAAATGTACGTTTTCGTAGTCAATTTATTCTTGGTGAAGAATTCCATGAGGGTGGGATTGGTGGCAGACGGGGTGTAGATGTCCGTGGAGCCTTCCCGACTTGGTTCAGACCAAAAATCAAATTTCCCGCCCATCTCAAGTTCAAGTAGAGCTTTGAATTGATCGTCATTTGGTGTAGAGACTCGGAAGACTTGATTCGCATTGCCATTGCCATCGGCAATGGGATCCGTTGAGTTACCGCCAGACCCTCCTGATCCATCAGATCGTGAGCCTGATCCTGATCCTGATCCGGAAAAGCCACAAGGGGCCCAAATAAAGCGATCGCCAGATGAAGCCCCTAAAAAAATGCCAAGGTCAAGTTTATGGGCAAAGGTCAAGGTCAAGGTGGACTTCTCATTATGTATATCGTCTGTTAAGTTCACAAACGAACTATAATTATTTTCCTTAATTTCATTGACCTGCTGCAAAGGTCAAATGGCTGGAGATGGGGCTGTGGGTCCTTCGACATTATTGTCGGCCATGACCTTTTCTGTCACCCTGAATTTTTTCAGAATTTTACCCACAAAGACGGACGCAGTAGGAGCATTTCCGCAAATTAAGGAAAATCGTTATAGTTCGTTTGTGAACTTAACCGACGATATGTACTATAAAAAAATTTGTAAGGGAAACACGGACCATTTCTCCATTTGAGATGCATACAGGTTGCACTCCCATTCCCACCCCCACCCCCACCGCCAATGACCTTTTTCAAGGGCCCCCCCACATCATTGCTCGTTTGGTACATTTCCAATTGTTTACACACAGTGGAAGCCACTCTGACTTTTAATACAGCTTTGAAATCTCCTTGTGAGTCCAGTCCTTCCCCTTATTTTTTTGTGTGTGTGTTTGTTTTCGTTTTTTCAAGAGAAAAACACGTGGAAATATTCAAGTTATTGGTTTTTTTTTTTTTGTGAAAAATATCAACGATTTTGAAGATCATAAAGAATTTTATATGATGAAGGATGATTCCTTACCCAAGTTAATGGAAGTTAACAGGAGCAGGAGGGAGAGGAGACGCAAGGCGCGCGCGCGCGCGCTCGCGCTCTTCCCCATTTTCTGGGGGATGATGGTATAATCTCTATATTGAAACAGTGTGTTGTTGTTCAAAGTTGGAGGGCTGCTCAAAATCGGAGAATCTGAACTGATTGTGAAGTCAATTCAATTGAGAGCACACAGAAAATGTTGTAAACATATGTTGTTGTTGTCACAGCAGTTGAAATGTGGTTGATATATATGGTTGAATATAAAAATGACAAGTGACTCGATCCATTTGTTTATACACAATTTAAATCACAAAATGTGAAGGAAACCACAAGTGCCTTTCGTCAAGGGAATGTTTAATGTGTGTGTGTGTGTGTGTGTACGATCGTATGAAAGGAGCTTAGGATTTTATATGCCATTGTATTCGAGAGAGTTTGTGTTTGTGTTGCTCAATATATATTACGCGGAGAGTCAAAGTCGGTTCAATTTCTTTGTCACAGCAATCGCCCCAGGGCCTATTTTAGCATGTTAACTAGTCACCATTTTTTGGTGACTAGCCCTTTGGACTGGTGACTTGCCCTGGCCCGTGGTGACGAGAGTTTACCCCAAAGTTTTACAAATTTTGAAAAAAAGCTAACGAAAGGGCACAAAAACAGTGGCCAGGGCACGTAATTTCAACTAAAATCGGCAAAATTTTCTAAAAAAAAGGCAGTAAAAATTTTTGGGCTCGCTTCGCTCGCCGTTTTCTTTTCCCTTTTTAGCCCAAAAAACTCAAAATCGCCGATAGGTACATTTGCACTAGATACGATAGCAAAATTTTGGAGCTTCCACTAGATAAAATGACATTCGGAACAAAAAATTGTGTGTATCAAAAATGCCCTTTTCTAAAAATGGTGACTAGTAAAGTATCGTTAAAATAGGCACTGCATCGCCCTCCCCCCAACACAAAACACAACACAACATTTGAATCTTGAACTGTTGTATTTGGAAGAGGACATCAAATTTGTGTGATTTCAATTCCATCAACTATATTTAATTTGGATTAAAGTATTCAAATCAACTTGACTCAATTAAAAAAAAAATCATTCGAGAAAAATCCGCTGCATTTTTTTGGTTCAACTATATAAAACTTAATTCATCGCTGCGGGGTTTTCAAAGTTTATATGGTGTGTGTATAAAAATAGGGGAACTCCAAATGTTTTTTTGAAAAATAACGTCAAGAATCTTATACTTAATAGACAATGCGCAATTCTTGGTTTTTCATTTTTTCATTTTTAAAGTCGGTAAAAGAGGAGTGGGATTGTTCGATTTTGAATTTTAACCACTTGAAACGAGAAGAAGCGACAAGGCAAGAACGGAAAGTCCATGAAAATTCAAAATCAAACGATCCCACTCCTCTTTTACCGGACTTTAAAAATGAAAAAATGAAAAACCAAAAATTGTGCATCCTGCCTAATGATACCTATAAGCTCTGGTTTTATTTTTAAATAAGAATAAGCGGGATTTGATGAGGAAATTTTGAGATGAGGATGAACAAACTTTTTGAATTGTGGGATTTCAAGTTAAAAGTTTCAAGTGGGAAAATCCGTTTGAGCACATTCATCATGTGTTCTGTGGCCCAGAACTTCTGGGTCGCGTATTACTCGTGACTTTTGAAGTTTTAACAGTTTGTCATATATAGCACAAGAACATGCCTTCAGGCTATTGTCCTGGTTTTTTTTGCATTTTTTAGGTTAAAATGAGTCTATTTCAGGATTTTTTTGAAAAAAATGGATGTCCGGACATCCTGCAACCCTGTGATGTGGAAACGTTTTTGATACCTATTATAAATAATTGGCTTGTTTTGTAAATTGACAATATAATTATCTTATTTTTCGTCCGTATTACTGGTAAACGACGCGTCAATTAATTTTGTATACACGATCCAGAAATAATACGTTAAATAAAACCTGAATTGAATTGAATTTAATTGGACGAAAGAAATTATGTTAAGGTAATTTAAAGATAAGAATTTCCTTACATAAGTCCATTTTTCAGACGAGGGGAAAAAATCATGTAATCTTTTTCTTATATAATTTTAGCTTGGAAAACAATATTCTATAGCCATTTTAACCATTTTAATTATTATATTTTTCGTATAGAGAGAAAAAATGTCCAATCATTTGTGTATTTGTTGTGTGTCCGTGTGTGTCTCACTGTGTGTGTGTGTATATATATTGAGAGTGCAATTTTGTATTCAATTCTTATATATATGTATACCGTCTGTTAAGTTCAAAAACGAACTATAATTCTACTACGGCAACTCCATCATTTCATCAACTGTTTCCTGTGGCAAGCCAAACAAGTCCAGATCCAAGGTTATTTAATTTAATTTGAATTTCCGGCACCATTTAAAATAGTCATTAGTCATTCAGAGGTATTGACTTGACACGAAAATGATTTTATAGATGTAGATTTGGGTGGCAGAGACAAGGAAAAGGAGAATCGGATGCAAAATCAAAATCCCCCAGGGTTTTGTAAATTCCTTCGGACGTACAGATTTGCTGCCTACTGCATTTTTGTTCTGAATTTGGTGGCGATTCTAAGGACACCGTCTTTGCCGCATTTGTTGACGTCATTCCTGCCGAATTCGGACATTGCGACGATTTGGCTGCGCAGTCCGGCTATGGCGATCCAGATTTACATTTGGCTCAATCAATGGGTTGGAGTTTACAGCGCTCTGGCTCAAATCACCACGTTTTTCCATCTGATCCTACGCAATTTGGAAAATATCACGTGATTTACATTCTTTGACTCAATTTCTCATTCTGGGTTTTTCATTTTAATTTGAATTTGAATTTATTTCCTGCATGTGTTTCCATACACAATTTTCACGCAGGAGGTCCAAAATGGAAATGAGAACAGAGGCGGAAACTTGTCTGAAATTTTCCCGGGAATACCGAAAGATTCAAATCCTTCAGATTCAATTCGACTCCTTCCATCGTCATTTCCTGCTTCAATTTGAAATAATCTTGATCATTTGCGTCAGTCTCGGAATTTTCACGGCGATCAAAGCAAATGGATTGAGGCAGGCGATTCGATCCAGCATTTTCGGCTGTTTGGCGCTCGGCACACTTATTTTCATTCTCATTCAAATGGCCAAAGTCCATTCGGCCTCAACTCGGTTGCTCCGATCCTGGAAAATCCCCTACAAAATGAGCACGATACAAAACTGTCCATTGACAATTAAACATGTTAAAATGAGAGGCCGATTTTCCTGGTTCTCAAAGTTCCTTCGTTCGTCAGAGCCAATTAAAATCCGGCTGGGGTCATTTTTCTTTGTGGATTGGTCCATTGTCCTCACGGTCATCTCAATTGTCATCGACATCACGGCCACACTTCTTCTTGCAGAGTAAACAAATCCACACAATGGGAAATTCATGGGAAATTGTGGCGAATGATTCACGAGCAAATCAATTCCAATTGCATTTTATAATTTATTCAATTGTCAAAATGATAGATTTGCAAACTTTTTTCCGAAGACTCCACATTTACGGACCCCGCCAAATAGAGAAATGAAACCAGGAAATGGAGATGCAAATTTAGTACGATTTTCATCCTTTATTAATTCTTCAACGGTTTCCGCTCCATGTGAATATCAACATCAATGCGCTGTGATTGCCCATAATTACTTAAAATCCTTCATTGCGATTGGGGAAATGAAAAAGAAACCGCTTCAAAATTATGGGTGTATACATCTTCAAGCTTTATTAATAGAATCTTCTCCGTACTAAATTAATTCCAAACTCTAATCTTCATTTGAATGTGAA
>JAIUND010004043.1:0-13410 GCA_034699125.1 Gisinianus flammeolus | reverse complement strand
GGAAACCCTCTCAAATCTCGCCAAATCTCGCAAGTGCACGTTGTCTGTAATTAAACATTAGACTTGTAATAACGAATCGGTGAGATATTCGACAAAATCGGTGAGATGTTTGATAAATTCGTGAGATATTCCATCAAATCGGGGAGATATTCGATTCAAATGGTGAGATATTCGATTCAAATGGTGAGATATTCGTTCAAATCGGTGAGATATTTGATTCAAATGGTGAGATATTCGATTCAAATGGTTAGATATTCGTTCAAATTGGTGAGATATTTGATTCAAATGGTGAGATATTCGATTCAAACGGTGAGATATTCGTTCAAATCGGTGAGATATTCGATCAAACTTGTGAGATATTCGACAAAATCGGTGAGATATTGCATCAAATCGGTGAGAAATTGCATGAAATTGGCGAGATATTGCATCAAATAGGCGAGATATTGCATCCAATAGGCGAGATATTGCATCAAATTGGCGAGATATTGCATCAAATTGGCAAAATATTGCATCAAATCGGTGAGATATTCAAATAAATGTGTGAGATATTCGAGTGAAATGCCGAGATATGCGATTAAATTGCTGAAATAGGCGATCCAATCGGTGAGATATTCGAATACATCGGTGATATATTGAAATAAAATGGTGAGATATTTCTCGAAATTCGTTAGATATTCGGCATAACTCGTTTTTTGGTGTGAGATAGTGCGATATTGGGATAGTGAGATATTGAGATATTCTTGTTTTTGAGATAGTCTGAGATAGTGAGATAGTGCGATACTGAGATATAGTGAGATACGGTGGGATAGTGAGATAGTGGGATACTGTGAGATAGTTTTAGCAAGACCCGGGAATTTGTGGATGTTCT
This sequence comes from Gisinianus flammeolus, assembly GCA_034699125.1. Classification (NCBI taxonomy): domain Eukaryota; kingdom Metazoa; phylum Arthropoda; class Collembola; order Symphypleona; family Katiannidae; genus Gisinianus; species Gisinianus flammeolus. Next base: position 12,542 of record JAIUND010004043.1, on the reverse strand, counting down.
CAAATTTAAGATTGAGACAGTGCCAGAGAAGATGATTCCCAAGAATTTACTTGTTAAAATCATTGCTGGTTTTGTTGATCTCAAAACCTTGAGTGATTGTGATGGAACAAAAATGGCCCAGGACATTGTTGATCACCACAGTAAATAAGATGAAATACTTTCATGTATACGTTTTCATAATGTAACCTTTTATGAATCATCCGGTACCTTAATTAATTAACTTTGCGTTGTTATAAAAATAAAAATCCCACTGCTGTAAAGTAAAGCTAACCCTTCTATGATATTATTATTTTCAGAAATGTAAACTCCTACCAATTTGATCAAACGCGTGAACAGAAAAAATAAGGAAATTAATTGCCTGTGGGCTTAGGTTGAATATTATATGCTAGGCTATATAGACGAATTTTATACCCATTCTATATATGTATAATTATATTAAGATTTTTTTCATGAGTGATTTAATTATGCTCTCTAAATCAAATGATGACTTTATACATTTCCGTCTCTATATATATAGTTCTAAATATAGATTACAAAATATTGTGTGCTGTCTTTTGTGTTTGAAGTTTTGACACTTATTGCATGACGAGTAATTTGGATTCTGAATTATTTTTTAAGTGAACCAATTTTGTTGGTGTGCTCACGTTCCTTATATTTACACAGTTGAGATATATTTTAATGTTATTTAATCTTTAAAAATGTATTCATTTGCACACAATCGGACAGATTTTTAATAATCAATCAATCAATCAATCAACCGTATCAATTTGTAACAGATTTTTAATCTAAAGTATAGATAACAATATGCGAAAGATTAAAATACAAATTACATAAATCAACCTATATTTACAAAATCGAATGAAACGACATAATGTTAAATTCCACTTTGTTAATATGGGGAGTTGCTCAAACAGTGTTTTTCATAAGAAAATTAGTATTATATTACTTCCGTAAAAATGTCCATAAATATAGAAATTTTTGTTAAAATCGTAAATGACGTAATTGACTTGCTTTATTCATTGCTGACTGACATTTAAAACAATAACGTTAAATTATTTTTGTAAATGGGCCTCACAACGTTAGAATCCATATTGACGTGCAAAATATACAATTCAGTAGGAATTTAAATACGTTGAGAATGTTAATTGAAAATAATGTGTGGACCAAAACAGTAATAATAACAATACTATGTAAATTGAAAGGAAAAGAAAAGCTGGAGTTGAATTTATTCTTTGTCAAAATTATCGGCATATATATAAAGAAGAAGCGACTGTATAATCTCGAGTATACATTTCAAACTGTGGTCAACTGTGTGACGATGTGTATATGTGGGATCCCCGAAACGGTTTCCTCCGTCTCAAACGATTTTATGGTCTGTGAACTGTCAGATAAGATTTTCATCCAGGTACAACTGAAATCGGCAATATGGGGAGAAAATTCATTTAAAATCTATTTCAATTCCCTCAAACCTTCTCACCAAAAACCAAAACTCATTTCCTAATGTACTGCATACATTTTGTGTCTACACAATATAAACGTGTTTTTACATTCATATTTCTCTCTCCGTTTTTGTTCAAAGGGAAAATAATCAATCATGACAATCAAATTCCACGCATCAAAATCCTCATTACTTCATTCAATTCAACAGTTTGGCGTCCGGCAAATTGGGGACTGACTTAGAATTTACGTGGTCACGGCGGAATTGAGACTCAAATCCATTTTCCCAACATGATTATAAATGCAAATGGCATGCACAGATAAAAATTGACGTGAATTCCAATTATCACAGGTTTTGTGTTGTCACGAAGTCTTTTGCGTTTTATCAGTCCACTCTCAATCTATATCAATGGGCAAAACAACTATATATAATATTTACCGTTCACCCATGTAATTGCATTTTTTGATGTTCGTTCGTTCATACTTTCGTTCGTTCGTTCGTTCATACAAAAAATTCAAATTTTTTTTTTTTTTCAAAATTTTCAAAAAAAAAATGAAAATTCCAAATTTTTTTGAAAAACGTTGGAAATGTCCTAAAACGCATTTTGCACATAATATCGAAAATGCGGGTCAACCCGCGCGGGTTGCGGGTTGAAGCGGGTTGACCCGCAACCCGCGTTTTGGTAAGCCTTAGTTTGAGATGATTTCTGGAGAGATGAATTTAATCAGTTGATAAGTCAAGGGAAAAGGAAAGTAAAGAAGAGAAAATGACGATGAGGACAGGGAAAGGAGAAAGGGAGAGAGAGAAAGAGAAGGGAAAGTGAAGAGGGTGGTGCTGGTGGTGGGTGTGTATATAAAACCATAAGATAGATAAAATATGATGATTATTATTATCATGTCCAAAAAAGATAGTTTTAAAATGGGGAATTGTGAAGATAGTGAAGTACGAACATAACGATATATACGATAGAAATAGAAATAGAAATTGGAAAGGAAATGTAATTTAAAACCTTCAGCCTGTCGAATGATATCTTTGGGATAGCCGAGGAGAGTGAGAACGGTCGTCACGACGTCTGAGAACGGAGTTCCGGCAGAAATTATGACAAAATCATCGACTTCTACAACTTTGTTGGTTTGAGACGACGACGACGGCGAGGAGGAATCTTTGTTGATCATATCTAGAGCAGCATTTGAGGAGACTGAAATTCCTGTTTCCACTGAAATTGAATCTCTTCGGTTGCTCCGACTGCTCCCACCAACACCAGTCACATTGCTTACCTCAATAATACAATGAATCGGCATGGACTTCCCTACAATACAATACAAAAACCAAAAACCATACACAATAAAAGATTTTCATTAAATTAACTGTCAACTTGTAATCAACTCTTGATATCACTTCTCTTCTCTTCCTCTCTTCTTCTCTTTCTCTCTCTCTCTCTGTCTCTCTTTTCCTCCCTTTAAAACTATCAAAAATCTTTGTCAGACTTTTGGAATATTTCTACAAAACGAAAGAGAAAGAGAGTGAAGGAGGAGAGGACAATTTACCAACCATCGACCATTTACACGTCGGTCACACATTGGGAAACAAAGTTGAAATAGATAAAACTATCGGATGTCTCAACCTCAACCTCAACCAACAACCAACTCGCTCATTCAAAACGAGATTCTTCTCCACATTTCTTGCGACTTACTTCCAGATAAGTTTCATAATACATAAAACACTTTTCGACTTTTACTCTGATTCTCTCTCATTCCCCGTTGTTACATGTTACATCCACATCACTAAATTCAATTTGAACCCTCCACATTCAATTTCCTTAAATCAAGTCCTCTATCAAATCAATTTCAACTAAAAACAGTCCACATTTTATTTAAAAAAAGAAAAACCATTAAAAAAAATTTACTATTTAATTTTAATAAATGCTCAATCATTCGATTATTTTAAAAATTATTGTAAGTAACAAATGAGCTAAAGATCAGATTGAAATGGTGTAGGATTTGAGACGTGATAGATTTGTGACTGTGTGTGTGTGTGTGTATGAGAGTATGAGAGTATTAGTGGAGGATGGAGGAATGAATGGAGATGGGGAGAGTACAGATATGAGTACAAGTACAGGTGACAGACAGACAGGGAGCTGGAAAATACACACGACTATTTAGCAATGTCAAGTCGTGTTAAAGATGTGACGGAAATGTGTGTTGTTGTTGTGGTTGTATTGGGAGGACTGGAGAAGAGAGAGTTCATTAGAATTGTATTAAACATACCATGTGTACATGCAATATTCCCTGTTTATTAGTGTGTAAGATAGTATGTATCGTATCGGTGGAGAAACTAAAGGAAGGTAAGGTAAGGTACGGAAGGGGACGACGACGACGACGACGACGGAAAGGGTTGACGAGATGAGACAGACAGACAGGCGAGGCGACACGCTGGGAATTCCAAATTCCAAAGGAGATAAAAAATAAAAAAAGTTGGGGAGCTATTCGAACGGAATCGGATTTCCAAAAAACAAACCAAGTTATTATTTCTGTTTTTGTTCTTTTTGGTTTCGACTGAAGATTAAAATTTCATCTTGAGCGAAAACGGGAGAGTCTCTTCTCTCTCTCTTTCTCTCTCTCTCTTTCTCTCTCCCTCTCGTCTACTCACAATCAGTTGTTGGTACGTAATACGTATAGAAATTCCTTTGACTATTTCAATATCTCTCTCATGAAGAGGCTGGAAAGGGGAGAGAAAGAGAAGAAGAGAGAGCGAGAGAGATTGAGTTAATGGGCGAATGTATCTATCTGCTATTTGGAGATGTATCTGATCGCTATGTACATGTACATTTGTAAGATATATAGAGGGAGAGAATGAGAGAATGAGAGAACACATGTTCCATCTAATGTAATATGTAATGCATTATGAGAGCCCAACAATCATGTTTACTCCACTGCCACTACACCAAACTCAGATTGTTTGTTAGAATAAGAGATTTCAAGATGGAACAGAGAGAGACAGAGAGAGAGAGAATGAGATGGAGAGAGAAAAAAAAGTTGGAAGAATCAAGTGTTTGTAGCTGGGTTAATTCCCACAAGGTACGAGGAATGAGTCGTGAACGAAGGAAAGAAGAAAAATATCCACAGAAAATGGTTATCTAGTCACAAGAGACTGGGAATCCTTGCAAAAGTTTTTTTTCGCCTTCCTTCCTTCTCGCTTCCATCTAATCCGGCTTTCTTAGGAAACCCGAATTTTTTTTAATCCACTTTCTTATTGTACTTCCCATTTATTCCCTCTCCGTCTGTACATGTACATATCGTACATACCATACACGAATACACATCATGTACATATTTACCATCTATACCCACTTACATACTCTATATGTACGCATAGATAGAGAAAGAGCAAGACGAAGAGAGAGAAAGAGAGAGGAAGAAGCCCCTTGAACGAGAAAACAACAAAAAACTTGAGCAACTGAAAATACTTTCCAATTCCAAGTCCAGCTCTCTTTCTTTCTCTTTTGGAATCTCTCTCGACTTTTCCGCCTGAATTTTTCCATGCATATCGTCATATCAGGTTTTTTTTCTCATTACCATGAACAAAATCCTAAAAAACTGTAAACTAAGAAAACAAGACGGAGGGGAAGGGGGGAGGGGAGGGGAGGGAGGGGAGGAGAACGAGAGAAAAACACTCGAGTTCGAAAAGCCTTTCCTTCTTCCTTTTTTGCTTCTTCTTCTCGCACCATAATTTCAAAATTAAAAAGTTGAAAGCGTTGTCATATTGAATTTGGTCCTGATTTATATTTCCATTGATCCATTTGAGGAGGTAAAATAAAATAAAATGTATGAATAATTAATTATCTAATTAGTTATTTTGTATGATATAAAAGTTTGTGGGGGAATGACAAAGTGAAGACCCGTAATCTTCATAGATAATTTGGAGGGAGTCAAATGATGCATGCTGAATACGATAAATGATGGGGAATACATAGTTGTTCATTAGACGTATCTTCTGTAAAAGAGTGTGAAGGGACTGAACAGGTTAATACTCGTTGGACACGAGTAGTAATAATAATAATAATAATAATACATAAATTGGTGACACATTAGCACATGACACATGGCAGTTCAAGAGTGTATGAAAGAGTATAAAGAAAATACGAGAGAGGATTTAATATCTTTTGTTAGACTATTTGCTTATCGTTTGATTTGATTAGAAAATGGAGAGAGAAGAGAGAAGAGAGAGTCATATGCTTATGCTTATGGCATAGCGAAGCAGAATAATGAACTCAACTCTCAACGACTGACCGTGAATAATGTAATTATCAGGAAAATATAACAAAGATTTGGCTGAGTAAATGGAAAGGATTGGAATTGTAATTGTAATTGTGGGCCGTCTGGAGTTGTCAACCAAATAAGATTTGTCGAAAAAAGTAAATTGGATGGATGATTTTTGTGGACTGGGGAATGCGAGAGGGCGGATCACAATTCACAATCGACAGCGACGACGACGAGGACGAGGACGACGACACAAAATCAACTGGACAACGAGGACGAGTTAAAATGGCTCATGCTGGTGTCCTCACATATTTAATGTGTGTGGTGCATGGCCAATGCTCCCATTCATTCATCCATCCATTTGTCCATTGCCGGAGAAGGAAATGGAAAACAGAAAAGAGCAAAATGAAGAAGAAATTGGAGAATGAGAAAATTGTGTATGGAATCCTCATCAAGAATGACAAGCCAAGGAATTCACATTCCCTAATCTGTTCGTTGGTGGACGACTGGACGACTGGAGGAGAATATCATCGGTATATAGCAATAGCAATAGCAATAGAATGGCTGTTGGGGAGTCCGTGAATTCCATGGCACATGAACGTATCATCATCTCACCTCCATATATAATGCAATATAATATACTGTTCGTCTAATAAGATAATATTCATGTCAATAATATTCATGCTTATCTTGTAAGACCCCCAACGTAATTCCTAATTCATAATTCGTCATTGGTAATTCGAGAAAATGACAGGCGGGCAAGAGATTCCTCCTTCTCTGCCTCTGTCTCTCTATCTGCCTCTTTTTCCTTTCTGCATATAAATAAAATGTAGGTAGACGTAGGACTTGTGAGGAATTGCTAGCATGGAATTGTAACGGTTAGATGTACACTTTGGATTTGGGAAAGTGAGAGACATTCGGACATTCGGACATTTGGTGGGTATGAGAAGTTGAGAAGGCAAATATGGCAAGTAGTGTTTCTGGCTTGACTTTGGCTGCAAGTGGAATAATATTGGGGAGTGGACGAGGACGCTGACGACTTGGCTAAGTAACTGGACTGAAGAAACCTGTGAAACCTGTGAAATGTACCCAAGTGAAATCGAAGGGAAGCTAAGCGCATAAGTACAAAGTAGAGATTAGACTTGGGTTTCAGCTTTGTTCACAACTAACGACACACCCCAGTCCGACAGACAGTGAGATAGAGAAAGAGAAAGAGAAAGAGAAAGAGAGACATGCAGAAATACTCCAAATACCAACTACAGTAACTACAGAACTACATACTCGCTCGCTATATCCACACACACACACACATACAATCAGTCTAACCTACTTTTATATGCGTTACAGTACTCTCCCCATCTCTTCACTTCACTTTGCTCTTCTTTTCTTCTTTCTCCTTTCATTGTGGCACACACTATGCACAGTAGACAGACGGGGGGGGGGGAGACGAGGAGGAGGAGAAGGAAATGATATGACCAGAGACTCTGTCCAACAAGATGCTCAGCTTAGCTCAAACTCGAAATCAACTTGAACAAAATCTAGTAAAGCATCGGAAGAAGGAAGGCAGGAAGTGGAGGCGAGGCGAGGCAGGCCGAAGAAGAAGAAGAAGAAGAGGAATAATGCAATGTACAAAATACTTTGGGATGCAATGCAATGCGAATATCTGTAGAGGTTCATCTATAATGCCTTCAATTCCTCCTCCATCTCATCCTTTGACTTGTCACAATCTCACGACCAAAACGACAACATGACAAAATCCAAGAATTTGTAAAGTCGTATGCGCAAAACATTTTTTCTTCTTTCTTTTTTGACATTTAACGGCCTTGGGAATTTGGAAGGGCTCCTCCATCTGGACAAACTTTTCACACACTCAAAAGAGGAATATATTTATACTTTTACTCCCTACAAAGTCTTTACAATCCTCTCTCTCTCTTTCTCTCTCTTTTATTGTATTTTGTTGGCTCTTGAATTTGTTTAGAGGAGTTAAGATTAGATGCTGATTCTTGTTATTCCCTTTCCGCATTGAATTACAGACAATTACGAATTACGAATTACGATACGAATCGATTGATCCACACATGTAAATTTGGAGTTGCCACGAGAGATAATCGGGAAATCCAAAGCGAGCTTAATATGTAAAAAAATATGGCATTAAATTGCATTGAAATATCCATAAACGCAAATAATAAGATTTCTGTCTGGTAAATACAGAAATGAGAAACGAACCACCAAACAACGCAACACGGACAAACCAGCAAGGTAAAAACTGTGAATCCAACTTCTGCCTTGTGACAACACTTTGGTGTACGTACACACATATTTACATGTATCTTTTACCTACAGACAGACTCACTGACTTGTAAGATGATGTGTGTGCGGATACGGATGCGGATGTGGATGTGCAGAGTATCTGCATTCGGTAAATGGGAAATGTCGTAAAATTTTCATCATCTTCTTTGGCATTGTGATTTGAGTAACATAATGGGAATCGGAGCTCATCGTCTGTCGAGGAGCGAGAGAGAGAACTTTCCAAGGCATACAGATAGAAACGTTAACTAAGGTGAAGATGTTGGTAGGATATTCCACATGTAAGTTATAAGTATAAGTATCCCCCCCCTCTCCCTCCCCCACCCTCTCTCTCTCTCCCTTTCCTTAATCTCTTGGCTTAAAGCAGGAGAGCTAACAATGAAATAAATATAATGACTTGAGATACAGATGCATGCATGTACAGTAGATGAAGGAAGGATATAGTTTATCCTGTATACGGACGGAGGAAGAATAAGAAGAGGAAATACTTTCCAGTTGTTCCCAGTTGAGGTGGCAAATACATTTAGTTTTGTTCCACTGTGTGAGTGTGAGGAGAAGAGTTAGTCAGGACATGAGTCAATGTGTGTGTGTGTGTGTGTGTGTGTGTGTGTGTGTGTGTGTGTGTGTGTGTGTGTGTGTGAGTTGCTGTACATGTATCTATATTTTCTAGAGAGGATAAAGTCACCGGTGCAAGCGAAGAATAAGATGATGAAAGTATAAATTTATATTGAGAGAGAGAGAGAGAGAGATGGTCGTTGTTCCTTGTTGGTTGTTGGTTGGGATAGTTTGGATGTGGATTGAAGTAAGGTGGAATGGAATGGTATAATTGTGGAGTGTAGGGAATATGCGGATTATGGAAGGAAGGGGATAAGTATAAGTAGAAGTATAGACATCCTCCTCTGTATCTATTTACATATAGACACATACATACATGTACTCATAGGACAGCTATACGGAATACACAAGTTGAGTTAGTTATAGGGATGAGATAGAATTTAGAGAGGATTAAAATAGTTTCGGCTGATGAGAGAAGGGAAAAGATAGAGTATGTCTCTCTCTCTCTCTCTCTCTCTCTCTCTCTCTCTCTCTCTTTCCCCTCTCTCTCCTCTCCTTCTCTCTCTCTCGCTCTCTGTATTTCTCTAGAGTTAGAGCTGGAGCTTCAGCCGAGGAGATTTGGAGAACGCGTATAGCCAACTAGATTATAGTTTTACGGATTAGTTTGACGAAAAAGGGATTAAACTAAGAACTCTTTAGAGTTGCTGCAGCTTGAGCTTTCTTATATCTCGCTCGCTCGCTCTCTCTCTCTCTTTCGCTCTCTCCCCGCTCTCTTCACACAGGGGAGAGCGATGGATCAAAAGAGGGGAATAAATCCCTTATACACTCAAGCTCTACACTCATAGGATTTAGCTGTATATACCAGTCCACAAATACACACATGTATATCACGAGATTCTGCTAGTCCGACTTATAATGTAAGTGCATATACACAGAGAGAGACAGACAGACAGGCAGACGTACATGTAGAAAGTCCCAGCCGATCTGAATCCGGGAATTTTCCTTCCGAGGAGGAGCGTACATACATAGAAAATAAGAAGATTACTCGTCGTGATTGATGAATCTATATCCAGCTTAGAGAAATCCTAAATCCTGCCAGAATCTCCTGAAAACTCTAATAAAGATTACATACAGGGTGACCAACAAGTAATCAGTCCCACCTAATCCCCAATTTCATTTCCATTCTCAAAATCCTCGCAATCCCATCGTGCCTGCAGTTTTGCAGTTCTGCTGTCTCACACTCTACAATCACGTTTCTTGTGACTGTCTTTGTTCGCTGTTCGCTGTCTTTCGTCAAGTTCGAGACAGAATATTTCTGTAGATTCTAATACGAATTTGAGATTTGAGATGACCTAGAATCGTACCATTTACTTATCATGGGATAAACAAGTAGAAATTAGTCTGGTGGGCATTGTAAAATGATTTCCATCGAGTTGGAAATTTAATTGCTTGGTGGGAAATGTTTATAAAATTGAACTTTCTCCGTGGAGAAGAAGAAATTGTTATTGTTGGCCCAGAATTTAGGAGAACAAAAGGATTTCCATGTTTCTAGTTGTGAAGAGGTGAAGAGATGAAGAGATGGCGAATATTGTGAAGCACCCTGTACGAGGGAAACCGAAAGCAACTCATCTCTTTTCTCCCTTTTCCTTTCTCTTGTGCTTCTGCATTATCCTTTTTTCCTTTTTCCTTGCCTGCCTGCCTGCCGTCCTCCGTCCTCTCGGCTTCACTTCATGTTCCCCACTGTCACAGTCACACTAAAAAAACTTTACTCCCCATCTTCACCTTCCTCACTTATTTATTCTCCCCCCTCCGACTTTCCTCCTCCCCCTCACCATCCCTCCTCTTTCTTATCCCTCCAACTTTCTTATCCCTGTGAATTTTCCTATATTTGGAAGTATTTATTCAGAAATTCATTCGACGGTGGAAATTGAGAAATAATGCTCGTATAAAGAAAAGGTTGTTGTTGAGACTGACAATGGTGGACACACATCCGTCGGCGGCGGCATTCACACATCCTCAATCATTCATTCATTCATTCACTCATTTCAGTCACTCCATCATAACATAAATCGACACTAAAAACTGATACAGTCGTCGTCGTCGTAGTCGGAGTAAAATGGAATGAATCACCTGAACGTCTTTGTTATGATTAGAATCAAGTATAGAATTACAAATTAGTTATGTATGTGTTGTGCAGCGACAAAATGGAGGAGGAAATGAATAAAATAAAATACCTAGTACTAATACCTACCTGTTTTCTGTATTCTGTATTCTGTATTCACTCACTCACTCACTCGCTAATCATAATAAGACAATGCCATTTTCTACTACACATTTCCATACTGAATTATACCTTTTACTCGCAACAGGAAAAAAGTTTAATCATTCATTCGCTGTTTGATAGGTTAAAATGTCATTAAAAATATTGGATATTCTGTAAATTTACTATTCAACGGATAACCTGAATAACTGTATCACTGAATGTGGTGGCCTTTATCCTGACTCTTCATCAACTCACTCACTCACTCACTCACTGACTGACTTACTCATTTCCCTCTAAAATGGCTCATAAAAATGACAAGAGTTTCCAAGAAATCCAGAGGCAATCGGAATTTCAAGTTACAATCGGTTGGTTTAGGATTATTATTATGGAATATCTGCGGATAATGATAATTATATTGATCGCACTCATGTCCACTGGCCACTGACGACGGTCCATCGACTCGTTGGGTTTTCAAGGGAAAGTGAAGAGCAAATTCAAAAGTGGCCGTGTGCTCTGTTCTGTATTAAATCGTATCGTATCGTTTCGTTTCGTACAATTGTACGATGCTTGTACTTGTACTCGTGATTCCTGATTTGGGCATCATATTTATGACCGAGGCATTAAAAAAGAGTCGAGGACGGATTGTAGACGCCGAGTCAAAAAGAGGGAAGAGGGAATGAGGTTAACAATGTGAGTATGTATAAATAGATAAATAGTTGGGTAGAGATATTAGATATTAGATATTAGATATTAGATATTAGAGCGAGGGAAACGGGAGATCATATTTCAAAGCGTGGAGTTCGTTCGTTCTTCTCCTCGTCTCTTTACATTACATTGCATTGCATTACATTAAAACATTGCATTGAGGAGAGCCATCACATCATGGCTCATAATCATGATGAAATACTCGTCATTTATATTCTTTACTTTTGTTTTTATCAATGGGGAAGAAGATGAGATGGGCAATGGGCAATGGGAATGATCTCCCTCTCTTCACCTCCCCTCACTTTACCCAATGAGATTTATCAACGAATGATAATTGATAATTGTGATTCCATTCCAGCTCACTCCACAACTGAACAAATGAACACACTTTCCATTTACCCATTTAATGTAGTTGCCACTGCCACAACTCACAGCCCATTCATTACATTACTCTGTATTTTTATCACACATCATGATGACATGAGAAAAGATGACCTGCACTAAATTCCAATTCATCTAGAAATGGCATCTATTTTCAAATTTTTCAATGCGTCTTTACAAGATCCCACCGTCTAATTCCATTTCTCAATTTGAAAATTTAATATTTTGAGTATTTTAATTCGGTTGGTCGTTTGTTGGGGGGATGAAGATTAATAAGGATTATCCTCGTGCTTATGCTATGAGCTTATAAGATCCGGAGCAAGGAGTTAAGAAAGGAGGAAGGCGAGTCTTCATACTTTATCTTTATATGCATTCCATGTACATATTTAAGTAGAATTCTAGCCTTTGTATTTTCTTTGTATAGAATCGCCTGTCCACCATTTTATTTGTGGATCCTCATAAATTATTCAGAACTGTGCATTTCCATTCTACATTCTAGATTGCACTGGGTTCTCTAAATAATAAGCTCCTTAGCCCTTGGTTTAATTTTTTCCCCTGTGATAATCTTCCTACCTGGATTAGCATGGAATTAAATAGAGAGAGAAAGAGTGTGAGAGTAAGAGAGAGAGAGAGA
>JAIUND010004042.1:0-13413 GCA_034699125.1 Gisinianus flammeolus | reverse complement strand
TTGTTGCCAAACTTAGCGCACGAATTTGAATTCCTGAGTCTTTACTTATTTTTCAGATGTACTTGGTTGTCAAAAACAGTGAAAACCTTGAAAAATAAATGAGGGAGCTGATTTTTTTAAATAAAAGTGAAATCTCTGCTCACAGTAAATATATGGAGTTTAAATCCGTTAACCAAGTGGCCAAAGTGGAAAACAACGTTGCTCAAATTGCCGCTAGATGATTCAATCAAAGTTGTATAATGAAAGCAGAGAGTTCAAGGAAATCTCTGAAATTCAATGAAACCGTTTCATTGAAACGGAGCTTACACGTGCGTGTCGCTGTTAAATTTAGCTCGACATTCAAACTCAAATACATGGACTTCTAGATACCAGTCTCCGGCGGGTTTTCTTATCCACAACTCCATTTATTAATAAAGCTTCTACATTTCTCCTTGTCCTTGATTTCTATAAATAGTAAATAGTTTCGAGTGGATTTTCCTCGATGAAGTTGACTGTGTTCATTCTCATTAAAAAAATCCATCTCATTCCTAATTGAGATTGAGATTCGGATTCGGATTCAAATGAGAGAATTAAACAGACGAAAATCCGTTCATGCTAATGAATGAAAATGAAAATGAATGGATGTCCACACATGAATAAGAGAAGCAGCCACTCGGTGACTTGACTTGACTGTCACTTGACTTCAACTTGTGTCACCTCCTTCAATTTCTAATTCTAATTCTAATTTGCAATTCCCTCCATCTCAATTTCCTCATCACAAACTTGACTAATTAAATCCCCCCTTCAACCATTCAACCATTCAAACTCTTCCAAACTCCTCCAAAACAAAGAGAAAGAGAAAGCGAGGGCTCAAAAAGGAGATTTGCTGTGTTGTATCTGTACGACTGAATCTGAATGAATATGAACGGGAAAAGACACGGGGTGAGAAATCCTCATGTAAAACCCACTAAAACTCCAATTTTGGATTTGTCTTCTGCCTGTCTCCTCTCATTTCCACTTTCAACACTCAAATCCAATCCACAACGGACGACCAGAAGAACAAGAAAGAAGAAACAAGAACAGACAGGCAAGGACACGACAGTCAGAACACCCAGGAAATATTAAAATTAAATGCATCCAATTTTTGTTTCGTCATTTGTCATTTGTCATTTTGTGGATGGATGCGAACGGAGAAAGGAAAAGAGCACACGCGTTTAGAGCTGTTTTTTTACTTTTTTTTCGTGTGTACATGATTTGGGTTTTCTATTCCAAGTCCAAGTCCAAGTCCAATCAAGTTGAAGGACGACAAATAGAAAGAGAAAGAGAAGGAGAAAGAAAGAAAGGAAGAAAAAGAAGGGCCAGTAGGGATAACAAAAACTGAAGAGAACTGGAGGAAACTGGTCATTGGCCATCCAATCAATTCTTCTCATTCTCTTTTGCTTTCTCTTTCTTCTCCTTCCTTTTCGGCCTTGGCCTTATTCGTCTTGTCAACAAATTGGAAATTGGGAATTGTGAATTGTGAAGGAATCCTTTTCTTTTTTTCTTAGAAGCGTCGTTTGTCTTGACATTTTATATTGACAAAATCCGCTCACAGTTCAAATTGAATGAAAGAAAGTTGAGGTTTCTGTCTCTCTCTCTGACTGCCAGATTAAAACTGTTCCACGCTCACTTGAGCACAATACAATAAATAATGTGTGGTCCTCTACATGACATATGGCGACGGACTCTCCACCTAATTAACTTCAAGATCATCCACAACCACTAATTAACTTTTTTCAATCACTCCCAAATGGCGAATCGCGAGTCACAGTCAATCCGTACAAGTTTTAACGGAGAAGACGGAGATGATTCATGATTCTGGATGTAAATAGTAAATAATAAATGGACTTACAACGAGGACGCCCAAACGTGGGCCTTCCAGGATCCAAAAGTACAATGTGAACGGATAGCCCCACCAACATCTACATTCAATTCAATTCAATTCAATTACATCAATACACAAATGCATTTGTACGGAACGGAATGAATGTTGTGATTCAAACAAACAACAACAAAATCGTAATGTGATTTAAATTCAAATTCAAATTCAAATAATAATAAAGATGATTAGTCGTGTGTGTTAGAATACGTGGCGGCTCCATAATGTTTGGCTGTGGCGATGGCCCAGGCGAGCGTGAGCGGAATCGGGAAAACCCAACCCACGAGTGGATAAATGGCCGGTGAAAGCTTCTCCTCAAACACCGTCACTATTTATTTCACACACATACAAATACAAATACAAAAAAATACATGTATAAATATTGTGTTTACATATTTACAATCTCTTTCATCCATATAAAATACATTAGATGGGAGAAAGTTGGGAGTTTTTAGGCTTTTGGCGTTTTGGAGTTGAAGGCCAAGGTGAAGAAGACCTGTCGTCGTCGTCGTCGTCTCGCCTTTTTACACACTTTTCCCTCCGTCTTGTTCTTATTGTTTTACATTTAGATGGATGGAAAAGGAGCCAAAACAAACTGGGATTGACAACGGGAAAGGAAAAGGAACAGGAAAAGGAAAAAACGCGGCAATAAATTGGGTTGGTGTGTCTCTGTTCGCTTTTCTATCTGTATTTTCTATTCTTCATTCGCTCCTCACCTAAAATCCCCAATGCTAAGATACAAACCCTTTTTTCTCTTCTCTTTCCGTCGCCATTTCATGGTGGTTACAATTGGAATTGCAATTGCAATTGCAATTGTAAAAGCTCAGTCGGAATTCGGAATTCACATCAAGTCCAGGGAAAGAACTTGAGAAAAAGACGAGAGGAAAGGAACGGCACGGCATTTCGCATGAGCAATTTCACAATTTGTTCATCTCGGAGGAAAAGAAGACTGAACAATGAACATTGAATGAACGAACAACAATGTAAAAACTCTTAGGGAATAGAAACAGGAAGGAAATTGTTTCACAGAGAGAAAGAGAAAGGAAGGAAAATGAAGGGAGAAAGCATAAATAATAGTTGAGAGAAGTGAGTTGCTTTGGAATTCTTTGTTCCATCCAACGGGAAAGCAATAAAATGTATGGAATGCACCAGGTGAGATTTTTACTTTTACTGTTAAATACACTAATGGGATTCCCTTCCCCCCATCTAAACAGTCCCCCCCAAACTAATTAACTTTTTGGTTTGTTTTTACAATAAAAATCCATCACCATTTTCCTCTTTGAAATTCCAATTCGTATTCGAATTCGGATTCGGATTCTCTGACTTTTTGTAGTCGAGAAGAAGTTTGAACAGTCAATCCGGAAATGTCAAACTGTGTGGAAAAGAAAGGGAAAATGATATCGACTGTTAAGTTCACAAACGAACTATAATGATTTTCCTTAATGTGCGGAAATGTTACGACTGCGTCCGTCTTTGTGGGTAAAATTGTGAAAAAATTCAGGGTGACAGAAAAGGTCATGGCCGACAATAATGTCGAAGGACCCACAGCTCCATCTCCAGCCATTTGACCTTTGGAGCAGGTCAACGAAATTAAGGAAAATAATTATAGTTCCTTTGTCAACTTAACAGACGATGTAGGAATGCGTAATTTGATTGTTCATACTAAAAAGAAAAGGAAAAAAGGTAAAAGATTGGTACATACATTTAATTGAAGACTGAATTCCTGTGTGTGGTTTTTTCTGGAAATAATGGAACGGAGCAACGAGAAAAAGAAAAAAGGGAAAACCACACCGTTTCTAATTTAAGTATCTTGTCAATTTCCACTCTTTCCTCTTTTCCCCGTTGGTTTTGGTTATTCAATTAATTAATTCCTCTGCTCCTTGCCCCTTTGGAAATGAAATGAGATGAATTGAGAAACCGCTTCAAATGTCTCTACCTTTCCGTTACCATCCATATGGAAAAGGGGACGAGGACAAATAATGAAGGAATTCCTCCGTTCAAATTTCATTTCATTTGAGCTCTAGCTGGATTTCGGTGGAGTGAAGCAAAGCAAAGCAAAGGAAAGTACAGTTCAAAGAAAAAACAAGGAAATGGGAAGGAGAAAGATGATGGGATGGAAATTTGGAAATAGAAATGATACACAACAATTATGCAATATGAATCTTCACTTTTAATTGGTGTTAGTCAAAGTGACAGTGAAAGTGAAAGTGACACAGTGGAGAAAGTTCAGATACGTGATGATTCTTCAAATAGAAGCAAAAGGAAAAGGAAAAGGAAAATCAATCCGTGAGGATTCAGGAAAGAACAAGCTGGAGGATTTGAGATTGAAATTGAGCTCATGTTATTATTATTATTATTATTATTATTATTACTATTTCATTTCCCTCTCAGCTCAGCTCAGCTCCTGATTAATCCTGGGAATATTCTCAAAATCTCCACTCTCCACTCTCAACGTTGTTTCATTCCTCCACGGTTTCTCTTTGAACTTCAAGCACAAAGGAAAGCACATGGGACAGGGAAAAGGGAAAATGGAAAAGGGAAAGTGTGTGGACAGAAAGAGAAAGAGAAAGTAAGTGAAAAGTGAAAGTTGGATGGGGAAAGGGAAAGTGCGCATTTCGTCATCGGAACTCTCTCTCTCTCTCTCTCTGTGCAATCCCATTCCCATTGAAAACATGTATGTATGTATCTTACAAATAAAATGGGACTCTCGCTCTCACTCTCGCTCTCGTTCTGTCCTCACGAGACCGCTTTAAAATTCCCATTGCTATAATAAAACGTGACGTAACGATTTCCCTGTCATCAGATAGTTAAACTGACAAATAAACCTGAACTTAGTTAAACCTAAACTAACAATAAGTAGTATCTGTAAGTATGTCGGGATGTCATGTCAGCTAACCTATCACATTCCCCACAGTGTTTCCTATGCAAACTGCTATAGTATCAAATAGGGATAGGTTAGCTGGCGCTGGCGCTAGCGGATGAATAATGTCAATAAATATGGGGGGGGATTGTGACATTTGTGACTGTGTTTTAGGTAAGATGAAGGAAGGAAGGAAGGATGGATTTGAGTATAGTTGAGTTGATTGTGAATGGATTACCGGTGATCATGTTGTGAAGGTAGAGACCCTCGACAAACATCCACATGAACATGGCCGTTCGAGCGTATTCCAGACAAATGTAGGCCGCTTCACATAATATCGGCTATAACATAAATATAAGTAAAAGAGAACACACATTTAGGTACATTTGTTTGTAGTAAAAGATGAACAGTTACAAACATCCGGGTTTTTCTTTGGAATTTGGGAATGTGTGGATTTGTGGATTTGTGGATTTTTGGGGAGATGATGGAGGAATTGATTGAGTATAATTGAATGATTGCATTGTTGTTGATTGTGCATATCGTCGTATAACTTCCATTATCATTTGGCCTGAGAAGGCGAATGTGCGTGCGCGTTCATATACTTATATATGCTAACGTGCAGTATACGCCCTCTGGGGCCAAATGATATGGAACTTAGCCGAGGATATGTGCGTGTGCGTGTGCGTACAGTGTTGTCGATGCCTTTGGCATATTCTTGTTGTTCCGAGACGGATTTTTCGGTGAGATTGGATCGGACAAGGAATTGATCAATATAGAGCGTCAGTCGAACGGCCACTTGAATCACCATCGCTACAAACAAATGCCGATGAAGTCTCGTCCGCGGATTCCGAAGACTCCTTCACAATCAACATCAACAACAACACACAAAAAAAAACATGATTAAAAATCCATACAAAAAGAAAAGTCTCCTCCCCCTTTCCCTCTTTTGTATTAAATGCATCAAATGAAATGAAATGAAATTATCACACTTGTTTTCTCTTGTCTATATCGAATTTAATCTGGACTAAAACAAAATAAAGCACGGGAATTTGTATATAAAATCAATATTCACAACATTTTCAAATCCCAACATTGCAAATAACAAGATTCATCGCTCCAAAAAGCTCTCTGGACTTCGGAAAGTCTCAACCTGGGAAATTTGGGAATCCTCACAGGCTCAACATAGGTTTTTTTCCTCTTTTCTCCTTTAATACTAAAAACGATGTTCCCTTTCCCTTTCACTTCCTCTTTCACCTTCCAATATGTATAAAAACTCTACCACGCTCACAAAAATCCCTCCCGCCTTTTTTCTTTCTCTCTTTCTCTCAACTCTTCACAAAATCCAGAATCCACGTTCCAAAAAATGTGATGACTATATATACAGAAAAAAACCTGACAAATTCCAAACTTCTAACTCCAAACTCCAAATTCCAGTGAAATAATGATTTGTCATCATTACATGTTATTATCATCACGTAAATAATAAGGAAAAAAAAGGAAGGTTTCCCTCGTTTTATAGACAACTTTTCATATCGTATTTTATGTTGACAAAACACAGTCTCTCAATTTTCTCTTCACCAAAGCAAGTCAGATATAAAAAAAAACAAACAACTGTGGAGTCAAAAGTTTGAAATTAATTCATGTTTTCATGCTCGTTGTCGCTTTCTGTACTTCAAACCCTGGAGAAAGTTTGGCGCTACACAAAAAACTAGGGAAAGTACAAAAAAAGGAGATGAAAAAAATAGAGAGCATTTTGACTTCATTTCCATTTCAGAATGAATATCTTTTGTGTTTCGACTTTCAACTTTTGTGCTCTGACTAAAATGGTAAAAGTGCACATAGTTTTCATTCCATTTGTCCCTCGTTCACTTTTTGCGATTCTTGATATATTCAACTCTCGACTTGTTGACAAATGAAAAATGGTCAATTTGTTTAATTGACCTTAAAAAAATACACGAATGACAACTTTGAACTGTCAACTTACCGGAAGTAGTAAAAGACGAAAAGGGAGAGGAGAAGCGCCGTGAGGGAGAGTGACAACCCAAAAATCTCCAAAATCCTCGTGCTCCTCGCAATCTCAATCTTTGACTGTCCAACAAACAACAACAACACATCAGAAAACACAATCAATCAAAACAATCACAATCACAATTAAATTGCCCTCATTACAGAAAATCCCCATCTTGCTCCACATTAAAATTAAAATGAAGCTTAAAATAGTTAAAATACAAATGTCCCTCCTTTTCATATTTTATATAAGTATTCCCATCACTTTTCTTCCTGTACAGATACTCAAGTCAAAAACAACGACAACAAGGCACAGAGAGAAATCAAGTCAAAGGGAAAGTTGTTGAAACTTGAAACTTGAAACTTGTTGTTAAATGATGGAGAATCAAAACGAAAACGAAAACAAGAACGGTTTTGAGAGAGGGAATTTTAGGAATTGTGAAATTCTCCATCGCATCGCACCGCATCTCATTTCATCGCACGCACGTCTGACTTTAAATAAAAAGGAAATTCACAACAAGTTTCCCTCATTGTGAAAGAGAAAGGAAAAGTGAAAGGGAATTGTGGGCTATTTAGAGATTCATTCGAGGAAATTCCCGGATGCTTTCTCTTTCTCTTTGTCTTTCCCATTGAGACGACTCATTTCAAGAGTTTCTCCCTTTGTGATTTGACTATGTTCTCTCTCTCTCTCTCTTTCTCTCTCTTTCCAGCTTTCTTTGTCCTCTCATCATCCAGCCCGAATCACATCATCATCATCATCATGTAAACGAGGAGGAAAAAGAGAGGACAAAAGAATGAGAAAATTCCCAAGATTTTTCTCGTCGTCGGCTTATATTTACATTTCCACATGTATATGCTCCAAGATTCTATCAATTCCTATGAAACTTTCTCCTTCTCTCGCCTTTGTTACAATGAATTCAAAGAAAATTATGATGAAAATGAGGGAAGGAAACGATTCAAGAGTATCTTAAGTATAGACAAGGAGACATGGGAAATGATATGGAAAATGATGTAAAATGAGGGGTGACAAAATACAAAAGGCAAGAGAGAGAAAAAGGAAAGGAAATCAAGTGAAGAGCAAAGAGCTCGCCCACCAAATCACAACCACACCAAACACCAAACTGTGAATGAAAAAATGATGTGAATTGTGAATGAAATCACAGATGCATTATCATTTATCATGTTGAACATTGAACATTGAACAATTGTCCCAGTTTAGTCCACACACAAAAACAAAATTGACGGGGAAATAGTCAGAAAGAAATGTGAGCGAGGGTTCCACTTGAAAATCACGGAACAATGACCTGACTTTCTCCTCTGGGAACTTCATTCACACATTCCAAACTACAAACTATATACAAAGTACAAAGTCAGAGACAAAGACAGAGACAGACCAAAAAAAAAGTTGAAAGTAAAGGGAAATGTGGAGAAATTGAATAGAATTGAATGACATCATTTAGGATTTCATGTGGAAGAGAACTATATCGTCTGTTAAGTTCACAAACGAACTATAATTATTTTCCTTAATTTCCTTGACCTGCTCCAAAGCCAAAGGTCAAATGGCTGGAGATGGAGTTTTGGTTCCTTCGACATTATTGTCTGCCATGACCTTTTCTGTCACCCTGAATTTTTTTGGTGGGTGGCAATTGAAATGAGTGAATTAAGAAAATAAGAATCAGATTCTCGGAGATTCGGAGGGAAAACCTTTAAAAGCATGTCATCAGTAATTGGTCGTTTGGTGTTCATAATTGTACTATTGTACACAAAGATTGATATTGATTCGAGTTGTGATGTGATGTGATGTGAGGACGATGAAGTGAATGACAATGAAGGGACTTGCAAGGTATATTGTTGTAATTAATTCACAATTTAAACAATCGTTTCACTTAATTAAATCATTTTTATTCAAATGAAGGTTTCCCTATTCATCCATTCTGTCTATACTGTCTGCATTTAATTATTTCTCTCGGGTCGGGACAAACGTTCAAAATGTATTACCCAACGCCGCGCGTCACCGAACAAAACAAAGGCCAAAAAGTACATTAAATAATTTCAAAATTCAAATTCAAGTATTGAACAAATATTTTG
This sequence comes from Gisinianus flammeolus, assembly GCA_034699125.1. NCBI lineage: Eukaryota > Metazoa > Arthropoda > Collembola > Symphypleona > Katiannidae > Gisinianus > Gisinianus flammeolus. The sequence continues at coordinate 4,561 of JAIUND010004042.1, read as the reverse complement.
GAACATGACATAAAGTAAAATAAATTGAAAATTGTTGACGGAGAAATGTGCAATTAGTTTGTGAACTATCCAAATAATTAGTCAATTAGTCAATTATTTATTTATTAGAGTTCTGAATTCGGATGGGAAATGACAAATGACAAATGGAAAGGAAATTAGGCATGTAAACAAACTGAGGATGTCAAAAAAAATAAAACGAGAGTCATTTGTGTACTCTCCTCTTTTTAATTCTGTGCCTTTTTTTGTGTCATTTTAAGCCACGCCCATTATTATCCTTGCTCATATATTTTACATTACAAAAAAAGTAAAATAATGGGCGGGGCTTAGGATCACAAAAAATAAGGCACAGAATTAAAAATAGTAGAGTATATGTACTCTCCGATTAAAAAAAGTAGAACCCTCCAAGGATAGATTTAGGAATCCTTTCCCATTTAAAATACATAGTGTGGGAGGAGCTACGAAGGAGAGAGAAAGGCTCTACTTTTTTTAATTGAAGAGTATCCAATAACAGTAGAGTATGTAAATAATAATTATTTTGTAATGGTATTGTCATTAAATTGAATTAAAATGGTGGGGTTGTCAAATGAACTTGACTAATGATAATGAATGGAGGATGTTTGGATTAAAATGTAAAAAAGATGCTTACGAGGGCTTGAGTTTCGGTGCCGGAGTAAAGTCGTTTAATGAGGGCGAGGATTTCTGGGGTGAAACAAGGTGTGTAGTTGGTCCAACCTTTCCCAATCTCATCCGGAATTCCATCCCGATTCAACCAAAAACCCGTCACCCCACACGTCCGATACGATTGCTCTATACACATACATTTAACATACATTTAACATTTACATTTCTATAAATAATAAATACAAATCCCTCAATCATCATCACAAAAATCAAAAAACATTCAAAATACACATATATCTCTCTCTTAAAATTGATTGATTAAAAAAAGGGGGGGGGGAAGAAAAAACGTTGGGGGAAAATAGAGAAAAATGATGGGATTATTTGGATGTTACTGGTAATGTCCATTCCTTTGGAGGCTGGACATGCGAGATAGAGGGTGGAGCCGGGGAATGATGGACCCCAACAATTAAATCCATCCCACACCACTTTACACGTCCCATCTACAATCCATCAATTCATTCATTATACATTACATACATCAATTCATTTTAATTCATTGACATTCCGTCAAAGTCGACGGAATCAAAACGGAATTTAAATACGCTTCCATCACCATTACAATCACAATCTAATTAATTCCACAGGCAACTTGAACTCCAACTTTCAATTCTCTCTCTCTCTCTTTCGCTTTCTCTCTCTCACTTTGTCTCTCATTATAGAATTATATCTTCGATTTGTCATTCATTCAAATTGGCCCATCAAAACTAAAACAAGGGGATTCCTTTTCTCGTCCTTTTGGGGGGGGGGGGGAATGAAATAAAAGGAAACGACTTCTCTGTTGTGGAAAGTACAGAAATGAAATACACAGAGAGCTCCACACGATCCGAAATTTCCGAACAAGGAAAGTTAAGAAAAATGCAACTAAAGTCAAAAAAGAAAGTAAAATAGTTGGAAAGTCTCAAGGTCGAACTTTCCTCCGTCTCCATTTCATTCTACTCTCGTTTTTTTTTCGTTTTCCCTTCTCTTTCTCTCTCTCTCTCCTTGGTTGGACAGGTTCTCTTTAAAACTCTATCAAATTCCAATTACTTGGACGTTCCAAGTTGGTTCTCCACCGGTGCAAAACAGGAAAAGGAAAACCATGTCTAAAATAAAAATAAAAGTAAAAGTATTGCAGAAGTATATATGACAATAGAAATGAAAGGATTTTCCTTGTCGTTCTCTCCAATGGAGACAGAATGGCTTTGAATGTGTTCAATTGAATTCAATCCGGACTGGGCTAAAAACTCGAGTGAAGGTGCTACAAAATACAAAAAAGCTATAAAAAAACGAGAGAGAGAGAGAGAATCTAAATTTAATTTAACGCGTGTGAAATCACTCGCCATCGCATCGCACATGTTCCACCTTCATTCCATTCCATGTCATTGAATTTGGATTTGGATTTGGATGTAGATTTCAAGTGGAGGAAAAACCTGAGAAGTCCTGCCGTTAATATTATTATTATGGTAAAAAATAAAGAGGAGTTGTACACAGAGAGAATGACAATGACACTTTTTTCTTGAGAGTGGCCTCATGACGACGAGTCCAATGGAGAAAGTGGCTCAAAACTTTTCTCAGCCAAAATGCAGAGAGAGGGATTCAAAGTGAAAGTGAAAGTGAGTGAAAGTGGAGAGATAGAAGTAGAAGAAAGTGGACTTACTGAGGATGTTGGAGTGGTTCGTCGTTGTCGTCGTCATGTTCTCATCGGCAGTGGACGTGAATTCGGATGGGAAGGAAAGTCGAGATAAGCACGATTCATCCTCTGCCAAAGTGAGGGTTGTCGTCGTCGTCACATTCCCCACAGCCATTGCCGCAATCCCTCCAGACAAACTCATCCTTTCCCTCCCTCAAGTACTTTCTCCACACGCACAATCACAATCACGATTACACATATTCTCCATTCACATTCACATTCATGATTTTGATGTCCATTCAATTCCGATGATAGTTTTAATTCATCTCAAATCTTCAAAGATCTCTCAATTGTCCAGGAAATATCTGTGAGACAAAACAGAACAACAACAACAACAAAAAAAGTGTATTAGTATACATTTTGGTCAACTTTCCTCCTGACAAGTCAGTTTTTTTATTTTTACTGTACTCCAAAATTCATAACTGCATTCAATATGCGGTTTTCTACAATAAACTTGACTAAATTCATAGACATAATGTAGAATTCCCCCCCCCCCCCAATTTTAGTAATTTTGTTCAAGAGGCTTCTTGTTCTTGTTGATTTTAGGGTGATGTTTTTTATTGATCGTTTCATTTTCATTTGATTTCATGTGCAATTCAGTTTCAGTTTCAGTTTCAATTTCAATTTCAATTTCAGTTTCATGTTCATTTCCGAGTTCATTTTTTTGTATGGGAATTGTGAAAGGGAAAATGTGAAGATGTGAAGTGACACAAAAGATTGGGTGGGGAAGAGAGAGAATGGAGAGATTTTTACGAGAGAGAACACTCGAGAACGCTCGTCAAGCACTTGACATCCGTCTCCATCTCAAATCCTCCTCACATCCTCACATTCTCAAATCTTCTCTCAAATTGTGAAATATATGAAGAGATTGAAGAGGACTGTTCAAGATGAAGATGAATATGCGCATAATCAGAATCAGAATCAAAATCAGTTTCGTAATCGTAATCGTAATTGTAATTGTACTGACTAGAGGAAAGTTCACAAAGACGAGATGAATATCATCTGGAGTAAGTTGGAATTTCCTTGTTCTCCTCCTTCAGCCTGGAGATCTCCACAGGAGTTGTTCACAATCAATATGGAGCATCAAAAAATGGAGCACAATTTGAACATTTTATTGCAACTCCAGATGACAAATCTTAAATCGTACATTTTAGCCAAAATCCAAATTCGGCATGATTTCCCCATCTTTTTCAAATTAATACCTAAATTAGGTATTTTTGATAGGGAAATCTTACATGGAAAATGGGAAATGAAGAGAAAAGCAATTGAGATTATTTGAGATGTACGACTGTTGAATTATTAAAATTAAAATCAAGTTTTCTGAATCCTCATATAGTTTTAATTTTAATGAGATTTCATTGGAATTGTTGAATATGTAAGATACCTGTAATCTGTAATTTATGTGGAAATGAATTTGTACAGTCCAATACATTTGTTTTCAATCTGTTCAATCTGTTCAATCTCTGAGAATTTCCACTTGTATAAATACTTACAAACATTTCACTCGGCTACATACACATAATTAAAAATCCTTCAACCGTCTCATGAATCTTCTTTTTTTTAGTCAATAATTTTTTGGGGGAAATCACATCAACCATCATCAAAAAAAAATCAAATTTCATACATTTAATTCTAATTCAGATTGGATATATAAAAAAATGTATATGTACTTATGTGAAAAAACTGTTGACAAATTCAAATTCACATTCACATTCAACTTGCCTTCATTTCTTTTGCTCCAACTTCCAACGGAAATCTCTCGTTAAAAAAGAGAAGAATATTTGTACAAATTCACGCATTTTCCCAGGAAATCCGGAAATCACCTCAATTTCCCCGTTAATTTGAATTTGTCCCATGAAAAATCGATCAAGTGTGGAATTGAATAGGAATAGGACAAATTATCATCATGTCCCAAAAAAAAATAATCCCCACCGTCTTCTTTTTTTTTTTTTTGTGCTGACCTTTGAATTAATTGAACTCGCTAATGGTCCACAAATGGGGAGGAAATTGGTCAATTGACCAACTATAAAAGAGACCATTAGAATTTCCTATGGCAAAACCGAAATCCGAAATCGAATATCAGAAAATTGGAAACTGTGGAAATTGCAGCTCACACCACAACTTTTGTTTCATTTCGTTCGTGAAACTCGAAAAAGCGCTATAGCCGAAATGGTTAATTCTAAAAGGACCTATGTGCTCAGTGGAGTATTT
>JAIUND010004041.1:0-13421 GCA_034699125.1 Gisinianus flammeolus | reverse complement strand
TTTTATTAAGCCACTTTAAATTTGCGCTTTGCGTCTCAGGGTCAGGTCAAATTTCGTGAGTGGTCCATTCTTGCCCCCGGCCCAATCTTGCCCCACGTTCCTCTATACATATCGTCTATTAAGTTAAAAAACGAACGATCATCATTTGACCCCAGACGCAGAATATGCGCATATTCTGCGTCTGGGGCCATACGAATATCGTTCGTTTTCGACCTTAGTAGACGATATACCTATATATTGGAAAACACGAATTGTATAATCTCCCATTTGTATATGATGCCATGAAGGCTTTGTTTGAATTATAAATCCTTGCCCATTTAAAATACATTGCGTACATGTACATGCACGCCAACACAAAAACCACGCTATTACAAATTGGGAAAACCCGTAATATATACACATTTATGCCTGATTAGTTGTATATAAATATTGATGCAATTTAACGAACTCGATTTTCCTTATGAGATATTGTACTAACTATATCACGGAGTATATATGATATAGAGAGATAAAACAACTTTTATTGTCACTGTCACTATACGTGGTAGCCGCAACGACTCGGTAAAACATAATATTTTGTAAGAAGTACATTTTAACACCTTTAACTTAAAGTTACATTAAAAAATTATTTGCCTGGATTCACATGATTAAAATATATCTGACATAAACCTCTTATTACTATTGTATTAATTTCATCAATAATTTTGCTGGAGACGCCAAACTGTTGACAGACTCCAACGAACTGGTTTGTAATTGTTCCTCTTGCTCCAATAAAGAGTCCAATTATTTTGAGACTCTTTAGACGTAGCTTTTCCTTAAAAATGGGAATTGTTTACTTGTACCATTCTTGCTTTTCTTTGTTGACTTCCTCTGGCTGTAAAATTCCGATTCCCAATCTCACTGTTGGGTCCAGCATCCACGTCTTTCTCGTTTTCTTTTCAATGACGATGATGTCGGCCCTTTTATTGTCACCTTGTGTGTCAATGCAGTGGATTTTCTCGTGGACTTCGTGTCCCTGCTCAAAAACCTGGACAAAAACCTAAGACATGTGGGAGGGTTTCAATCTTGCCGCACTTGATTGTTTTAGCACGCATATATGTATATACGCGTCAACAGATTTTGAGATGGAATGTGGAGTTCAATACATACAAAATCATCTCGTCCAAAACTGTCATCAAAATTTCACTCACCCGATCGTGGTTATTTTTTCCTTCCCAAATATAAATATTATACAACTTTCTCGACCATCACTTATACATATGTGTGGGATTGTCAGGGGAAAGCAGTCAAACACGTATATATATAAGCCATTTAAATGTCTGTCCCATACCATTTACATTGTTCTCTATGGAAAACTAGAATTACCCGTATTATAGGACTCTGACAATCACACACATATATGATTTAATCTAGTTTTAGTTTTATTGCTTGCATTTAATGCCATTTATATCTACTAAATACATACTTAATTGGGATGTGTGCGAGTTCCTATATTAATTTCTAATGAAGATTGGACGGACTACAGCTTTAAATATGTGCAAAAGAGATGTAAGAAGAAGAGAAACTTAAATGCATATATAGCTGTTACTATAAGGTCTTAGCTATATGTCTCCAAATGTAAGAGATGGACTATTGTGGAGTATTTGTTGTTGTCTATAATAGCTATTACAGTAGTTGATGGTCGTTCAGGGTGTAAATATATAGACTTACTTAGTACAATATTACCACTGCTAATTAGCTACCGTAAACTCTGATGGACCCGGTGAGTAAACTAACGCGTATTATATATATACTCGATCTGTGTGGATTTGATATATAGAAGAAGTTATAGAAAATACAAGTTTAATAAAAGTGTGTGTATGATGTGAATGACTGTGAACAAGTGACATTGTGTGTGGAGCTGAAGGCTCTAAACTTTTCTTTATTTTCTCTATAGAGTTATGTATATACGTAAAGAGAGAGACATGTTGGTGAAGAGTCCGCACAAAGTGTGGCTCTATATATTTATATCATTGTTTGCCTATATGTTATAAGCTGATATTTTTTGCATGTGTATGCCTTTGTCTTTTTCTCTTTGGCTTATTTTTATTGTACATAACCATAATATGATTATGTATATAAGGTACGTGTACACAACATTATTATGTACACGTACCTTACATCCTATACACAACAAGGGTTTAGGCTCTAAACTCAAGAGTCGTACAGGATGTAATTACAATTTAGTATTTTTGAAGTAAGTATTTGTAATTACATATAAGTGTATTTTTATATATAATATTTTTAGAATTTTTGTAGCTTTTGTATTTTTTTGTTGAGTATTATATATATATATATAATATATATTTATAGTATTTATAAACCTATATTTTGAGCAAATGCTTTGAATTTATATAAGCTCATTTGACTGAATTTGAATGTGTATTAGTATATATAGAGTAAACTTGTATATAGAGTAAACTTGTATTTGTGCATATTTTTACATGGAAAGCGTGATGTGGCTTGATCTTTTTTGGGTTGAAGTAAAGCCATTGTCGCATATGCTTACTCCCATCCTTACTCCTATACTTACTCCCTATACTTACTCCCATTTCCCCTCCCTCGCCGCGGAGTTCTCGCGCAGTGTTGCCACTCGACTCTGTCGTATGCTTACTCCCACCACCGAAGCTAATTGTAAGATTTGTGACATGACTCGCTTTGTAAAACTAAAAACGTGTGAAAAATCCATCCTAATTAAACAAATAACAAAAAAAACACATGAAAATATATATTTCTTTCTTTCACTTTTACTGAAAAATGCAAACATCTCATATTTTAAAAAAGCTGTAGTTTTTATACATTAATATATAACGTCTGTGAAGTTCAAAAAAGGACGATAATCATTTGGCCCCAGGGGGTGAATACACATGGTGTGCATACGCATATGGTGCGTCGGGGGCCAAACGATTATCGACCTTCTTTGAATTTAACAGACGATATACTAAATACTATATATATTATGTAACTCGAGACATGGTGTATATATATTAGTTTACACAACCTTTTTGATTTACAATTAACTATATAGTTATAAAGCTATATTTGTGAAATTTTACTCATATACATAGCTTTTGCACAAACAATCTCCGAATTTGGTATATATACATATGTATGATTTTGAAATGTGACTTTATTACAAATGGTAATATAATGATGATGAAAAACTTACTTTATCATGTTGTTGTGTTTAAAAACACGATTTTTTGGTCTCTGGCCACTCTGGGAATTTAGTATTGATAGCTGTGCCACTTTATCCCACGTAGCACCACTGTAACACTTGGCCTCTATCTCCGTTCTATAAATGTCGAATAGTTCTCGCAAGTATTCAGTTTTTGACTTTGACCAATTTGGTCGTCTTGATTTTTTTGCAGCTATCCCGGTCCCAGCACTCATTATATATATATATTTGTATATCAAAAGAAACACAGAAGATGAGAAGGATCAGAGGAAATAAACACAGTGAAATTAATTAATGATATGGTGTGTGTCCAGTCAATATGAATATACAATATAGAAAATGTTCTCAAAAAACACAGGTCGTTTCTCTCGTCCGTCACAATCACAAGTATTATATATATAATATTACACCACTCACCACTGCGGATTTTCACAGAATGTGTGTGTGTTGGATTTCCAATCCCGAATCCTGCACACACACTTCAAGAAATATATCGTCTTTTAACTGGCATTCCAAGTCAGTTAATTTGAATTTCAGTTCAGTCACCTCAAATATAATATGCATATCTTAAAAGTCCAAGTCCAATAATCTCACAATCATTCAATCAACGTCAAGAATAGTCAAAGCCAGTTAAGTTTTCCCAATTCATATAGGTACATATATATATGTATATACCTGGAGAGAAATGACTTTGGGAATTCCAACGTATATATAAAACATGCACAGTGGAGCGGTCGAGGAATATATTTAAAGTTTTAATCTGATTGGAAATGCTAATGTTTAATTACCTAAACCGTTCATATACATTTTTACATTTAACATTGTATAGGTAAATCATCAGAATCTCACAGGGTCGACCACAGTATATATACAAATGGACAGAGACACATTTTTTTCATATACAGTTTTGAATTCGAGAATGTGTGCATATATGTACACATATAGTTTAAATTGTACGTATTAAATATAGCAAGAATTATGGAAACGAGATGAGAGTTCAAATACATATGTATACTTATATATATACCGACAATCATCACTGAATCTACTCGCATCGATTGTCAAGTCAATTTTGGTGGGGATTTTCCATACCCACAATTGTCAATTGTTCTGCTATGGAGAGTCGTCAATGATGAATAAATAATTCTTGATGTGTGCTCATCGTGTCATCGTTGCTCATGCTAATTGTTTTGATTGAGATGAGAGAACAATAAATAAATATATACATAATGACGTTAAAAAAGATGTTGATATATTTCCCATGATTTTCTCTCATCCGCATTCGCATTCGCATTCGCATTCGTTTGGTGTTTGTTTTGTTTTCTATTGTTTCCGCCTTGTCAAATATTTTTTGTTTTCTTTGTATAGTCATCAGGTATAAAACACAAAACAAAACAAAAGGAAAAATCCTCTCATTGCATTTTATAAACTGAGAGAGAGAGAGAGAGAGAGCGCGGGAAAAATCGTTCGGGTTTTTACACTGTGTAAAATCATGCACCACTTGACAGTTAAAAACGGTGGGAAATCTATAAAGGAACTTTGGAATCGGACTCGGACTCGGAATCGGAATGTTTGACCTGGTTGAGTCATGCGCATGCGCCGCATCCTTTTCATCAACGTAAATTTGAATTTCCCTCACTTCACCACCGTTTTCCTTTTCAGCATCATGGCTGCTGCATTTATTTCGAGCTTGAGCGAAGCGAAAAACAACAACAACAACAACAAACACAATAAAGAATCATCCAGTTCAAAACCTCAATTTCAACCAATCAAATCCCTTCATCTTCATCACTCTTCATTATTATTTTCCTTGGAATGGAGTCGCCCGCGAATGTCCAAACAGAGAGTCTTGAGGAGACTCGAAAAACATGACAATCATTCACATTTTCGTGTCCTTTCTCGACGGAAAAGAACTGGGCTCATTGGTGAGTTTTAAAATTATCAAAAGGCGTGCCACACATTTCTCAAAAAAGCTCAAACCCAAAATCCCATGCATGACTTTTTCTGGTTGGTTTATATATAGACGATCACAGTCCGACAATTCAAAAAACCCGCCTCGGAAACGGATACATCATCTACAGGATCCGCGTGAGTCACATTTATACCCACAGTTCTAGTGCGCATGTGTGGAATTTCCTATATTAATTTGCATGACGACGTTCGCAGATGACGTGGAAACAGGCGCATGCGGTGTGTGAAATGTTCGAGCGACATTTGGCCACATTCATTCAGCTCGTAATTACATACAAGTTTAATTGTTCTTCGTCCAAGCGGATTTAAACTATATGTATATGAATTCAAAAAATATAACGCGGGAGTTTAAATATTCGTATTCGTATATATATATATATATATATATATATATAGAGTGACGCCGTGGACACGGTGGGACGAATATTTGAGATGAGTCACTTCACAAAGAAATATGATTACGGTCGGGAAACGCACGAATTCGGGTTGGATCGTCGCTATTGGATTGGTCTATCGGATTTGGATCGGGAAGGGCGATGGGAGTGGGTGAGTAAGGGCCGACCCTTGACCTACAATTATATGTGGACCTCGGGTCAGCCGGATCACATCAAGGCAAATGGGGACATATTGAGTGGGCGACTTCAACATTGTGGAAGCCTTTGGAATCCTGCCTACTGGCGAACGAATAAGGATGGAGAAAAACGGGAGAAACATACATTCGATGATTTGGAGTGTGACCGGAAAAATTATTTCATATGTGAGGAAGACCCTTCGAAAACAGGGAGGGCCGTCCCACCTCCGCTCCCTCCACCCCCACCCCCGCTCCCTCCACCCCCACCCCCGGAAACGACAACCACACGCAAGCCAACCCAAAAAACAACATTGACGACAACAACAACAACAACCACAACCACAAAGCCTCCGAACCCACCGCCACCCAAACCGCCAACAACAACGACGACGGCGACGACGACGACAACGACGACAACGACGACAACAACAACAACAACAACGGTAAAACCAAGACCCAAAACAAAATATCAGGCACCGGTAGCGCTGACTGGTAGTTTGACAGGGACTCATTCTACCGGTATGAATAACGGTCGCTAGAATTTTCCCACTTTTTCTCGTCACCCTCTGCAAAAAAGACATGGGGATTTTGTTATTGCAATTCATCAACAATATGAAATGATTGAGGAAAAGTTGAGGAATTCAAAATTTGTGTTGTGGATGATTTGAACCCGAGTTTTTTTTATATAGTGGGAAAGGAATTCAAATCCGATGAATTCAAATTTTCATTGTACATATTTTTATAATGATTTGAGTTATGAATTAAATTAAAAAATGTACTGGTATTAATTGCCACACAGAATGGCTATAACTATATAAATTCCGCGCCGATTCCTCACCCACAGGCATTGACCCCTCACCTCACAACATTTCCCTCCACAAGAACATTAAAAATGTGGATGTGCCCACACAAAACTATATATATACATGCTCAATTTCGTTTTCCCCTTTTCTTCTACATGTCATATACCCAAAATCACATGTGTATAACACATCATTTTCTCCAGAGGACTGTCATCTATATTACTACTTTTCACTTTTTTGCATATTAATATGCAGAAAAACATGGGCTATTTTATATACAAACAGTTAGTTTGTAAAAAAATTGTAAATATTTTTAATTAATTTACAAAGTTCAGTGGAATTCAAACAAAATATATGACGATTTCTTGATTGTGATTTTTGTAATTGCAAATCGTCGAGAAACGCCGTGGCGCGAAAGCGGTCAAAAGGAAAACTCGAATATCTTTTTAACCTAGATAGTATAGTAGATGACCCGTTATTCTATCCAGAACTTCATATATTTTGTGCGGTCCATTTAAAATATTGTTTCCCGCGCCGCGGACTTTTGAAAAAGAAATTTGACAGATTGCCCAATTTATCCTGGTCTTGAACACGCTCCTTTTTAAAGATGGCGGGCGGATGATTTGTGGTTTGTCGATCAATGGACAGAGCAGAGTCCATCAATGGACTCTGAACAAATACCCGAGAAAAAACCCTACTCAAAAATATAGTAGTCCGACCTTCATTTTCTTTTTAAGGGCCCTCAGAATTTTAATAATCCTATATATATATATACTGTGTGTCGGATTGAAAAAACTATAATATAGATAGAGCCTTTCTCTCGCCTTCGTTGCTCCGTCAAATATGGAAAATAGAAATTACAGCAAAATATTTAGACTGTGAAAAGCGTTAATTGTAAAAAAACATGACTTTGTCTTTATTAAATATTAAATTCATCCTTGATTTTGTGGTTAAAAAGACGGTGAATAGTATTGTTTTTTTTTACTTTTTTCATAACAATAACAAAGATTAAAATATGAAATATTTATTTTTGTATAATTAAATCTGAATCTGAACACCGAAAATACAGTATTATATGAATGTAAATTATGACTGTAAATTCGGAATCAAAAACAGAGGCCGAAGAAAAAATTGTTAGAGATCTAATACAGACAGCGGTGGACTTTGACTTTCATTGGGAGTCTTGTTCTTGTTCTTCTTGACCTTGACCGTGACCTTGACCTCCAATTTCCGCTTCTTGACCTTGTCGTTTGGCGAGATCCTCTTGAATTAACTTGCGTTTTTTATTGTACTCCTGCATGTAGCGATTCCATCTCTCTCGTCCTCCCTACACATCAAATTACAAAGAAATCAAATCACAAAAAAGCCCACCATTAAATTAACATCATCATCATCATCATCATTTTAATTTTAATTGACTTGTGGCGGGCTATTTCTTGTCGTATTTCAAATTTTAAAAATACCTCGCTGTGAATCCTGTTGATGTGATCCCTGAGATGGGAAATGATCTTGTAGGATTTCCCACATTGCTCACACACACACGGCTTGTCATCTGCATTTTAAATGTACATATATATATAAAATATATTTCGTAAAAACATTCAAACACCAAAAAACTATATGTTCGCAGTTTTTAGTCACACTAAACGCAAAAAATTAATTGCTAAATAAATGTAGAAATGTACGAGAGTGGACGACGCGCGTGTGTTCCTTCAGTCGACCGAGCCCCATACAAGTTTTCCCGCACCTGTCACACACATATGGTTTGAATTTGGTGCCGCGATCATTATGAACTCTCACTCGATGATTGGTGAGGGAGTTTTTGGTGCCGAAATCGTACTTGCAAATGGAACAAAAACCGAGGGGTTCCGTAGCTTGGGCAATTGCTCGCTTCCTCGCCTCCCGTTTCTCCTCCAGCTTTTGTTTGAGTCTTCGCTGGTAGCTTTCCCTGCCTTTCTTAGTGTGGAAATTGTAGTCGTGGAAATACAAACTAGTTTCATTACGGAAGACTCTGGAGCATTCAGGATGCGGGCATTTGACGTTGAAGGACTCATCCAACTCCGTGTTTCCCACAGGAATGATGCTTATTCAGAAAGAAGAGGGAGTGAGCGGAATATGTACACTTTTCTCCGTCGATGGTGGTCAAAGTGCAGGGGAAACGGCCATTCACTTTATGGACCGAGCGCACGTGAGCTTTCATCAATTTATAACACGAATATTCCGCTCCACAATGAACTAATGTACATTCCAAGCGGGATTTCCTCTTTTTCATAGTGTATATTTTCCGACGGGTTTTGGGGGGCGTCTATAGGATTTTCTCTTTGTCTTTGTCCTTGTCTGCAGTTTCTGTCTCCACCCGTGGCGGTTTTTTTCCCTTCCGTTTTGGACGAATTCTGGGGGTTTTCGGTTTTTTGGGGGTTATTTCCGGTGTGGATGATGTCTGTGGGATTTTCTCTTGGTCCTCTTTGTCTTTGTCTTCGCCTTCCTTCAAAGCCCGATTAGAGATAGTTTCTTTTCTTTTCCTGGGTGGTCGTTTTCGTTTGGGATTGGCCTCTGGATTCGGAGGGATTTTGGGGATTTCTGCCTCCTTGTTGCCGAGCTCTGTTAAAATTCAATTGTCACAAGTCAAATCACAATCAACAATCAAAATTTAACATGGAATTATAATTATAAAATTATAATTAGAAATCATTGTCAATTGGCAAAAAACATGTTAGTTCATATAGCCGAGTAGACATTAGAGGGGTGGATATTTCGCTACATTTTGCCTTTTGGAATTGGAATTATGATGGTGATTAAAAATAGGAAAAATTGCAATTTGGGGGATTTTGACAACGGGAAAATGTTAACAAAATTATAACTCTGATTTTAATTGGGTTCAAATGCAAAAATATCAAAAACAATTTTTTTTAAAAAAAATTCATTTTACAGCAATTAAAATTAAAGTTAACATTTTCTCGTTGTCAAAATCCCCCAAATTACAATTTTCCCTAGGTATTTTTAATCACCATCATAATTCCAATTCCAAAAGGCAAAATGCAGCAAAATGTGCACCCCTCTAATGTCTACTCGGCCTGAAAGACTGCTGGTCCTTAACAATAATATAATAATTAACTTCTGAGTATATTGTTGTCGTTTTGTAATATTTAAATAATTAAATGATGAAGGATAAATTTGTACCCGTTAAGATTTCGAGTGGGTCACTAAATAATTTGACTTCCTCTTCCTCGTCATCGTGATTTACATTTACATTTTCATCATAATTCTCGTCATTGTTTGTATTTTCATCGTCTAGCTGTGAAGATATTTCCATCATACTTACAGCATTTCCTGTTGGTGTGTCCACTTCCGCCGGTCCCGTTTCCGGTTCTGATTGTGGCTGGAGGAGGTGGAGCTGACGAAGGTTGTGTGGAGACAATCCAATGGTTTGCAAGTCCATTTCCTCTAGACGAGGACCAATTCGCACCCACAGTCCATCTCCATGACAAAATCCCACTGTTTTCTCTCGTATTTTCAGGCTCCTTTTCCTCGAGTTGGAAATTTTAGATTGAGGATTTTGAGGGGAGGAAAATGATGGGGATTTCATTATTGTTGTTGTGATTTGGTTGTCCAGCTGTTGAATTCTCTTCCCGAGTGTCGAGTCCAATTTGCGAAGGGAATTGAATTGTGTGAAGAGAGCAAATAAATCCTCAAGGAGTTGACTGCAAATTGAGCACAAAATCATTTCATCTTCTTCTGTTGTTTTTGTGGTTGTGTTTGTGTTTGGTGTGGAGGAAGAATCCAATTTGTAAATACATTCCAGCATTTCCTTCACTCCCAATTTTTCTCCAGCAGCCACTCCAGGATTTTGTTTCTGTCCATTGAGATTAATTAAATGTGTTGTTGGTGATGTTTTGGTTTTGGATGTGGGTAAAGAACAATTCGCACAGGCAATGAGATGTTGATGGCGTTGATGCTGATGGAAATCCAGGAGAATTTCACGGTCCATTTCAAAAGTCTTCCTGTCAATACACAGACAAAAAATACCTATATATTGTATATATATGTACATAATGCAGAATGGAAATTGAGTTATACATTTAAAATTTAAGTGCAATGATAGCAATTAATTTAGTAATTGATTGGAATTTACAATTTATGTGTAGAATTAATTGGGATTTGTGCCTTGTTAATTGAAATGTATGTACGAAAATATTTTACCTGTATATATTATCCAATTATACAGTCCAATTAAAAGTAAAAAGTGTAATGAAAATGGACTTGACCATCACTCGTCGTCTTTATAAATTCACAAACAATGCAATCGAGAGAAGAACACAATTTCATTACAATTGCTGATTATTGTATATAATTCGAGGACAGGAAGCGGGTGAGTAACGAGCAATTCCCGGGTTCATTCTCAATTTACAATTGACAAATCCCCACTTTTTTCCTTCCGAGGAAAAAAGTGGAGATTTTGTGTGGAACCATGCGGCACACATTCGACAGATTTTATACGAGAGTTTTCATGTCAACAATGAAAAATCTTCACATATTTTAGCTAAATGCTCGGTGCTGTTGGACTTTATTTAAATTAAAAAATTAATTAAGAGTACGGTAAATTCAGGGAAATCAGTTAAATTAATCCAGGACGGAGAGAAATTAAATTCACAATTCGTAAATAATTTTTATACAGTGTTGTATAATCCCGCTTTTCGGTAATCTAATTCTAGGTATTTCTTTTTGAAGTTCCTTTTGCTATAATTCCAATTCCTTACAAATTCTTTCTGCCACTCTTTTGGTAATTACCAAAAATAGGATTCATCCTAATTCTTTTAGGTAATACTTTTGGTCAGTCCATAGCTCCCGTTCATATCCGCCCAAGTGTGAATTTTCGGGGGAGGGGGGTAAATTGCCACACTTGGGTAAAAAACCAAACAAAAATGCGTATACAGGCGTTTACTTTGAAGCAGAATTGCTGTTTTTTCAAATTTTGTCAAATTTTGACCATGCATAAATGCTGCCATATATGGATGTGTATAGGCATGTTTGCGTATGTATTACGAGTCAAAATTTAGTATGAGTCAAAATTGCAGTTGAAAATGCAAAAATGCTCCAACTGACTTATGTGTACAAGCATTTTTGGTAATTTGAACATTTTGAAAAATATTTCAAAATTTTGGTCGCCATTTTGTTTTTTTTTTGAAATTTTGAAAAAATTATGAAACTTGCAAAATTGCTTATGCATTATGACATGGCAGCAATTTGGCTTACTACTCTAATACATTACAGCCTATGAAAAAGGGTGACGCCCCTTTTTATGCCGCGAGATGAATAATGTGTGCGGCTGTCCACAGGAAAATGAACCAAGAACAGATTTTGGGTCAATTTGCACCAACTTTTTGGAATTTTGTATTGTACTACCCCAAAATGTGTTTTGGGTTCATTTTCTTGTGGACAGTCTCCCAAATTCTTCACGACCATAGGGTTTGTAATAGTACACCTTTGATGCTGGATGGTACTGTTAATGCGTCAACATTTTTGTTGTATTGCATTGTCTATACTTAAGCATTTTTGATGTTTGCTGTCTAATGCTAATCACATACCGTATACACTGTTATAGAACCCCACCGTCTTATAAATACAACCCCAGGGTACTATTACAGCTTGTACGGTATGCACATTGTCACAAAGAGGTGGAGCTCGAGGGGCGTCACCCTTTTCCATGGGCTGTAATGTATTAGGGTAGTAAGCCAAATTGCTGCCATATCATAATGCATAAGCAATTTTGCAAGTTTCATAATTTGTCCAAATTTAAAAAAAAACAAAATGGCGACCAAACTTTGAAACATTTTTCGAAATTTTGAAATATTTTTCAAAATTTTCAAATCCCAAAAATGCTTGTACACATAAGACAGTTGGAGCATTTTTGCATTTTCCAACTACAATTTTGACTCATACTAAATTTTGACTCGTAATACATACGCAAACATGCCTATACACATCCATATATGGCAGCATTTATGCATGGTCAAAATTTGAAAAAATTGAAAAAACAGCAATTCTGCCTCAAAGCCAACACCTGTATAAGCATTTTTGTTTGGTTTTTTACCACATTGTGAATTGTCCCCACCACCCCCAACCACACTTGGGCGGGTGTGAACGGCAGCTATGGGTCAGTCTAGTCCCAATTCTAATTTCAAAATTTCAACATTTCCCCCTTGAAAAATTGCAAACATTGAAGTACACTACTATTTTTTAATATTGTATTTTAAATGGCACAAGGAAAATAATGGGCGTGGCTTAAAATACGATCACAAAAATGGTACATTATTAAAAATAGTAGAGTGATTCTCTTAGGTAATTCTTAGTATTTATTTAATACCTAACTAATTCTGGAATCGATTCCAACAGAATTACCAAAAGAACTATACAAGACTGATTTCACATTTTCTGTGGAGAAAAAATATGTTTCAAATGAGCTCGCGGTCGCCGGCAAGGATTTCTATATTTTTCACAACTTCTTTCAACATTTAAATGTATACAAGTATAATAGTATAAAATAGATTTAGATTGCCTATTGTCAATTGACAATTGTGATATATTTTTAAGGAGATTTGTAAAACTATATAGCCGAAAACTTTCAAAGGAAAACTATATAGTTTAGCTCGAGTGTGCGTGCCTTTTTTGTTTCTCGCAGTCACAAATGTATTTCTGTCTTCTGTTGAACATATTGTGACGGTATATAGCACGACATATCTTATTGTTATTCCATTTCAAAATTCAAAATTGTATATACATGCTGTTATTTTTACTTAGATAAATATTTTACAATGACTCAACTTCCCCACTCACAAGTTTCTCATAAACTCAAACACAA
>JAIUND010004040.1:0-13425 GCA_034699125.1 Gisinianus flammeolus | reverse complement strand
CAGGACCATGGAATACAAAGGAAGACCAGGGCAGGCCATGAAAAAGTGGTCCAGTTATCTTGCATGACCCTGTACATATATATATATATATATATACATAATATTATTCATGATGTGTGTTGGGCGTCAACATTCACATTAGGAGAGACTAGAGATATTTGTGTCATGTAATAATGTCAAAATTGAATGCTGTATACGAAATCTACAGTCTACACTCTGACAGCCTACAGATACATCCAATAGCTAATGCATAGGTAATACTCCAATATTTTTATCCTTTTGCTGTGTTTTAATACTGGAATTCTGTAAATTATCTAGAGATCTTCTGATTTTTCCTTGAGTAATTTAGTTTTATTTAGATTTCCTCGTCAGACGATTGACTAGCTAAAATATCAAATATCAGTAATAAGAAAAAACTGCCTGAGAAATGAAAAACCATTATTTTCTCATACATATAGCATTTGGACTTTGTACGCTTAAACATGCAATACTTTACTTTGGATTTGCAATAAGGTGCGGGGATCTATTTTTTTTATTATGTATGGTTTATTTTCTATTGTTCGTATCGTAGCGTAGGTTTGTTTGAGCAAATATTAACTGAAGAAGGATTCGAATCATCTAATTGAATGAAAAAGCGTCTTCAAACCAACAACACCCTCTTAATAACCTTACTGTCGACTGTGTGGACTTTATCCGATCACATCGTATATATTAAAGGTGTAGACATGTAAAATTAAATATAGAGCAGTTTCTATACGGATAAAGATTTTTTTGTCGGCAGCATATAGATTTTTAATCTCGACTTCTCGACGAGGATTCAAAAACAAAGACAAAGACAATGTACCTACACTTTTGTTTGTTTTGTCTAAAGAGATGAAGATAAATGATAAGAATGAGAATGAGATATTATGGCAAATAATAATAGTGTAAAGACAAGTGTGAACTTTCCGTTGTCGAGGAATAATTAGTGCGTAGGTAAAATGGCAATGCGTAATGAGATTTTTAGTTTTTAAGTGAGCAATTAAAAATTAAAACTCCCCGGAAAAATGTTTTACCTACCTGATTCCGAGTTTTCACCATAATTATGTGTGGCATCCAACCTAAAATTAAGTGTCTTTACCCTCATTTCATAATACAGTATAATTTATAATTTACAATGTTAACGAACAGAACTGAACAAAAGATATAACGTAGGTCTGTATATCTGTATATAATGGGAATAAGGAATAACAAGTTTTCCAATGCCATGCAGTGACAGTGACAGATTTCTTTGCTGGTACATGTGCATATGTACATATGTACGTATGAATGGCTATACAAATGAATATGACATGTACATTCTCTGTATTTTGCTATTATTATACAATACAATATCTGCTCCAGCAGATTTCCATCTCATATCTCTCAGCTATTCAAAAGAAATCTTCCCTTTGCTTCGGCACTCTGAATTCTGAAGACTACAAAGATCCAAGATTATATACCGCATAATAAAATGCATACGTCTTCTCGTACTCTCTGGATCTCTGTGTAAAGTGAAAAAATAATGAAAAGAGAGGACGTCATCTCTTCATCTCCTCATTATCCTGATCCTTAAAAAACCAAATAAAAATCTAATCAAAATCACACACCACACACACGGTAAAACAGGTAGAGTTTAGAGTTTAGAGTTCAGAATTGTATCAGCTATATAATTCCTGTAAAGATAACAAAATATATAATATATAGATATATTTCCAAGCGCATGCTCTTGATAATCATGATTTGATTATCAATTTTATCATCGTGGATGGATAACACGCGATTACGTCATTATGATACTGGAATATCTGCCGTGATGTGTGATTACGTGTTGATGAGATGAAGACGAATCTCATCAGCTCCTGCGCTGCTTAATTAATTAATTGACAGATTTTGAAATTTAAACCTACCACGAATATATCTTACAGTTTTAACTTTTAACTTACTGCATGACAATTTATTAGACTTTTAAATACATAAATGATGATAAAATTGGTGTAAAAGATAAAAGACATTTTGTACACTTTGGATTTACTCTTACCTATATATATATTTTTTTTTTTTACTTGGCTTCCATTCCCTCCCAAAAAATTTCTCCTGTATAGTATAATTGACATGAAGGAAGAACAAAGGATGGGGATTGTGTGTGTGTGAGTTAGTTGGCATTAGCATGTCCACAGACAACAGTCACACATTATTTAGGGCCCATGCAATGCAATGTGGAAATGCATGCAACGTGGTGGTGATGGTGATTTACTGCAAATGGGTTTTTTCTTCCTCCTACATCCCGTCACTTTAGCTCTTTAATTTAATACGAGAGTGATGTCGATGAAAAACTAAAAGCTAGAACAAACGATTAGAAGGAGAAAAAAAGAAGGATGAACGGGAGAAAAGCTTTGGATTCAAACAACATACATATGTATGTTCACTATGTTCGTATAACAATGATTAGGCTGAACTACTGGACATAAAAATACACGCTCAGATTTTCTATATAACTGTATACGTACGAGACTCGACAATTCTACATCATGACTTGAACGATAAATTATACGATAACAAAAGAAAAAATACGCTAAACGACTCGAGATCAACTTTTTTACACTCAAACGTACACGAACGAACATAATATTTGGAACCAAAAATGAAGAATTCATCATCACTGTCGACTTAATTGGTTTCTGGATTTCACTTGGTATGCAACTATAAACCATACATAATACATACAGATAAAGCTGTGTGCACTGTTCCGTATCGATCTGCGTATGGAAAACGTAATGAGTTTCATAAATAATCAAATGAACAAGTCAATCAAGCATTGCGTACATACGTAATTCAATTCGTAAGTATGCAAAGGCTACGACAAATATGAGATCATTTACCAGGTTGTGAAAAATGACCAAGGGTAAAGAAAAGGCATCGAGGCACCTTTTTCCATAGGACACTTTCCCACTTTGTCCTTTCCCGTTGGCGTTGGCGTTGTCCATAGGTATACGAGTCTTCAGTTGACAAGTCGTTCATTGAATTAGTAGAATGAATAGAAACGTAAACGTGAATCGGATCCTCTCATCATCCTATAGTAAATTATGAATACGATACGACACGACGACCAATTAATTCTTACACATTACGCACGCACACATACACAGTCATTTATAAATATGTTCAACGATGTAGTATTCAAACACTGAGAGAGTTCAACACTGCGTCTGTACGAAATTCACGATTCAAAGGGTGAAACAGATAGAAAATATTGATGAACCACACAATTCTGATTGTGCGTATAAGGGAAGCTGTACGACATGGTTGGAGGATGAGAAATACTGTACAGACATGGGTGAAGACTTGATTGAAGATTGAATCAAGAGTTTTTTCATACACATATACATGGTATAATGAATTGAAATGATAAAATGATGATATGATATCAGAGAGAGAAAGAGAGAGAGAGAGAGCCCCCATGCTCTTCCGATTCTTCTCAAAGATCACATTACATTTCACCCAGTGATTATCAGGGTACAAAGTAAGGGCGGATGTGACCTACCGAGTTGCATCCATCCAGACCACACAGGTCAAATGTCTATTACAGAATCTCTAGTGTGTATCTGTATTATGTATATATAGTCTGTTCCGTTCTTCTGGGAAAATAATAAAGTGCAATGGAAATACTACAAACTATATCTACATAGATAAACACAAGTGGTGAGTGTGTGGCTACGGGGTTGTACACTTCACTTTCGTGTACTCGCCTTTTCTCTCCCCGACGACTTCCACTTGAGCTTTGATATCCACGTACGTACGTGAACTCCACTTTGTATTCCCATTTTCTGTCTCGAGTCTCTGTGCAATTTACAATCATTTACAAATCTTTGGCTTATGCTAACAACTAACTTATTGTTAGTGACATTCACATAATATGCTGTAAAAATTTCTGAATGGGGAGAACCAAGTTCGGAATTATTATAAATTCTATAAAAACTCACACTCAGTCATGACTCATTCTTGCTGCCTTGTTTAGCCTTCTGTTGCAAATTTTCTTTGGTTTTTCATTTTGTGGAATTCATTCAAATAAAATGTGATGTTGTCATCATAAATTGCAACTGGATACGAAAGCCACGTGCTCACCCACCACAATGTCAGTGCCAAAAGTATAGAATTGAGAATATATTGCGAGTACAGATTCAAAATACAAAAGAAAATCAATGTATCACAGTAATTTTGAAAGGTTTTTGAAACCTCATGTGGAGGAAATTGAGCCTGATTTTCTCCTTATTGCACACACACACATACACACTTGCTGATTTATCTGGCTTCACGGAAAATGTACAAATTAAATTGTCATTTTATCGTGTGGACTTTTTAAAGGGAGCTTGCATGGAGGTATAGTTGCCATTCGATTTTTATTTCCCATCGCTTACTTCCGGTTAGTCTGCCATAAATTTAAGATCTACAATAAGGATGGGAAAAATTGAAAACTGTGAAATGGATCTTGTGAAAGCGGTTAATTATAAAATGAAAAACTCGGGAGGACTGGTGACTGGTGGGGAGAAAAGGGAAGGAGAAGGAGACATTGAGAGAGAGGCGGGTGTCGCCGTTCGGATATGAGATCGGATGCTACTGACTGCGGGGGGACGGACAGAACAGTAGTTGGCATTCAGATTCATCGTCAATAAGAGAGAGAGAGAGACTGAGAACCCTGTTTACTGTTTATGTATGTATGCTCAACCTTTCTATCTCTCTCTCCCTTTACATATTCAAATATATTACAGAAAAGTAAGGCAGTCTGATTATTGAAATGTTCATGTTCATGTGAATACTTTGCCAGTACATAATTCAAAAATGAAATGAACAATTACAGAATGCTGTCCCTCCACAATTCTATACTTGCTCATCATTCATTTAAATTTGAAGATTTAAGCGCATTCAAAATGGAGCCACCTAATTTCAATATTTCTCTTTCGTATTTGTCGTCTATATACATTTTTACTTGTTCTCTGTACTCTGTTCTTGCTGTGTGACTGTGACTGGTGACGAAGTTGCTGTCTACTATCTGCCATTTAATTTTCTGTGGTGGTGTATGCAACTGTAATGCACTCAGTAACAGTTTCCAAATTGTCTTTTCGTAGACTAAACTGCCGGAGGAGCTTGAAATCTGAATATCGCTCATTGTCAATTGTAAGAATGGTTGTGCGGGTAGCGTCTCTTGGTTTGGTTTGGTTTCTCCCTCACTCCCCTGTCTTTGCCTCCACCAGTTTACATAATATGACATACCTATACAAAGTGCACAGTACACACTCTTCTTTTTTTCTGGATGGATCTTATTCTTTATTCGTATTGAGAATTTGCTCGAGTACTTTTTTATAAATTATTTTTATACATTTTGTTTCGTTTCATTCTCGTGAGCTGTCATTTCACTTCATGGTTTGACTCTCTGGATCTTCGTTCCAGACTCTATTCTTCATTCTCCATCATTTCAAGTATGTATACGCAGTTGCATGCCATTTAGAAGTGGGTGCAAGGATTTTAGTGAGAGTGAGAGTACGTATGTAAACGTACATAGAAACAGAGAGATAGGCGTGAGTATTTGTAATTTGTACACACAAACACATAGAAGAGAGTATGGAAGAGAATTGGATGGTTGTTGTCGTTGCCGTTGTCGTCCTTATTGTCGTTTGTCGTCGTTTTTGAATCCTCTGGCTGTGAATTGAAATGGTATCAAGTATCATGGCGCCGTTTCGGTGGCTTGTGGCCTCTTAATTAGACTTGCTGTCATTCTTCCACGATGAAACTTTCCACACACTCAACTCTTTTCCCTTTTTTTTCTGGTTCCTTTTCCTTTTTGCCTGCTTTTTCCCCATGGCCCTGTCTCTTTTGAATAAAGTTGTGTGTGTGTGTGTGTAAAGTTGAACTATACTGCAGACACCATAATACAGTCAGTCTATTTGGTATTTTTAACCCTTTTCCTCTATGCTCCACAACTGAATAATAATATTATAACAATATATTATTATTATCATGTCCATTATATTTCTCTTCTTTCACTCATTATCTATATTCTTTTTCCTTTTCTTATCCTTCAGTTTACGTCTTTGTGGTCGTTGAATGTCAACTTGGGCTATTGCTATTGTCCGCAATAGTCTGGAGTCTGTGTCTGCACTGTGTGTTTATCCCAATTCTCAGTCACTTTATGTGGGATCTCACATCACACACACACACACACATTGACCATAGTCAAAATACAATCATCATGAATAATATTTATGCTTGATTGGGGTCCAAGATAAAATGGATCTACCATTCCATTCAGAGAAAAATAGCGTTCTTTTCATTATTTTCGAAATTTTTGAAACGTTCATTGTGTGTACTGAAAATACTGAAATTACGCTGGATTGAGATGGTTTTCCTCCTAAATTGTTCATTTTGAAAATGGGAAAAGCTGGAGAACGGGAAGATAGGACATGCACTGCTGTTTATATATATATTCCGGGTAAGGATTTTTGAGTGACAGGAAGAAGGCGAAGAAGATGGAAGTCATTGCGTTATCTGGATGAGGATTTTTGAATGCAAGGAGAGTCTGCACTGTACCAAGGAAAGAAACGGCAGAAAAGTCGAGAGAGTGTCGTCAGTCGCTCATTTGGTTGTTGGAAGTCGCCTCGCTTCCTCTTTCCACACGATGAAAAAGGAAGAAGACGAAGGAAAAGACGAGACATGACGACGGAGCTTAAAACACAAGTACAAAATGTAAGAATGAGAAAGAGAGAGAGAAGCATGATGAGTTACATCTTTCAAACCCCTCCCCCCAAAATAATTCAAGAGAACAAAAATCCCAAAATCCAACATCTCACCAAGATGAAGATGAAGAGGAAGAGGAATAGGTGGAGAGGAGGAAAACAGTGCAAACTGTAGCTGTGTGTATAGAGTAATCAACAGACACATCTTTCTGCCTCTAGATTCCCTCTCTCCATCTCCATATCCAACATATCCAACCGAGGCATCTTTTCTCCTGTTAATGTAAACATTATTTGAACATCTTCTCTCTTGCCCTGCCGCCATTCATTCCTTAATTATTTACGAATAGTTAAAATGTTATGCTTAAAAGCTCATAGTATTATTATGCATGCATATATGCATGGTGTTCAATCTTATCGGGAATCCGTCTTCACATTCGTATTCGTAGTCGTATTGTGTAGGATTCTTTCATTCTTAATTCTTATCATTGTGTGATTGTGTGTATGGTTAACATTTTGATAATTTCCCCCGATTGCCACACAGGAGTTCCCATAAAACAATGAAAAACTCAAGCCATTAACTGTAATTCGCTATTCGCTATAGTCCAAGTAGGTAATGCAAGTAGTAAAAATCCAAGAAATGTTGACATCATAACTCCACAAGTTCAAACTTTAAACTACAGATATTACTTGCGTACTTAATTATTATGCTTTATCATCTATTACAAAAATTCATTTGATTTGATTCAAAGCATTCTAAAATAATCGCTGCTGCATCAAATCTCTGTGTAGTGTACCTACTGAAGTTCCAGGTAAATTGTGAAAACAACAATTGAGAGCTCTTTCTCTTCATTAGAATTTTATCCAATTTGATCTGTGAGCCGTAATAAGACCAAATTTTCCTAAATAAAATTTTATCAATCCTCGTCTATATTCTCCATTTCCTCAATTTATTCAGGATCTTTTGGCTCGTTTGGATTTTCCATGTTCATTATGGCTTCATATCTGTAAACCCTCGTATCCTTTATGTACGACTTTGGAATGAATTGCTCAGGTTTCCATCTTGATTTTCTTAAACGCACACACAGAGAATTCAAGAAAACGAATGGAGAAGGAATAAAACGTAAAACGTATATTCAACAACAAAACTTTGTGCTAACAATACATTTTTTTTCGTTTACAACATGGTCGTAAACACGATGGAAGGATAATGATGATCAAGTTATGAAAATATAAAGACTATTATTAAATCTTTCCACAGGAAAACGCAGACAAAAACGGTGTGCTATTGACTTTGACTGTCAGACGTGTGTGTGTGTGTGACTGTGTGAGTATAGCAAGTCAAAGGTGGCTTCGAAAGGCGGAAAGAAAGAAAAAATTGGTATAGCGATACAAATGAAGATGAGAAAGAGAAGAAATGCAGTTATGTCATTAGTGCATTATTTCCATAAAATTTATAATCGCATTGTCGGCAGGAGATCTAAACGCGAGAGATTTTTCAACAAAAAAAAAATTCTGCACTCTAATCTTTGTTTTTTTTCTTTAAATTAAAGTTGGAACTTCAAACTTTTTTTTTGAATGTCAAAAAAAATAGTTCTGTCTGAATCCCGATACGGTTTGGATTAAATAAATTAAAATGAGTACAAAAGTCAGAGAGCACAGTGACTGGAACGAGAATTGATATCCTGCAGTTTGTAAACAATCTGACAAAATTATAACAAGACGTTGGTCCAAGCAGGTCCGTCCCTTCCACTATCACTTCACTATATAGCACGACAAAAGTTGAGGCGAGCAGAGAAGACTTTTAGTCATGATTTATACGAAGGTCTAGAGCTGTAGAACTGTAAAGATGTCCAATGTAAAATGTAGAAGTGGAATCATAAACCACAAGAGTAAAAAAACGAAAGAGCTACCAGAAAAGACGAGCTACACCATAACCATAGGAAATACCAAATACGAAATATAGGAATATCTTTCTGATATGATGAGGATGATGATGATGGTGAATTAAAGTGAACAGGCTCGCTGCATCTACAATGTAGATTCTACATTCTACATTTTCTCATAGTTGTATAGCCATACGATAGCTATCCATATAGCTCCGGCATTCTCTCTCTCTCTCTCTCTCTCTGGTCTCTTTATTGGAGAATGGACTGAATGTGAGACAAACTCCGTGGGACACAGAACGATTATTTATGCAAAGTAGAAGGAACATGAATCTTGAAAGGTTTGGCGAATGAGTCGAATGAGACCACAGAGCCGTTTATTCTTACTTGATGTATCATGAGGCAAATGTGGAATGGGATGCAAATGTGTAAGCCTCCCAAGGGACTCTCCTTCTCTCTCTCCGTCTACTTTAAAACTAACTTGACTCCTCGGCTTGACTTACTACTTACTACCAACCATAACAATGCAATACAATACAATACGAGACAAACTACTATAGGACTATGGCAATAATGCATGTGTTCTATCGCCTATCGTATACACTTCTGTCCTCTTGTCTTCTCATCTTTCTCAACTTCAACTTCTTGTCTTCATTCTTCTCTCTCCATTCTGCCACAATCCAAACCTAAACAAGGCACACTTTTCACTATTCTTGTTCCTTTACACTTTACATTACACTCTCCTCATTATTTCATTTCATATTTCATGCGTAAAAAAAAAACAAACAGAAACTCAAACTCTGTCAAATATTTATTACTATAGTCGTCGCAAACAGCTTTCTTCCATTTCTTCCATATTTCCATTCAGCCAAAACAAACTAAACATATAAAATTGCAAGTTTTTTTTTTAAAAAAACATATTACATATAGTTATGCATTGTGCAGAAAAGTCTACAGACCACAAGTAGAGTTATGAAATGGAGTAAATGTAATAAAATTATTTGCTAATTTAAAAAGTTAAGAAATAAAGAAGAGAGACTTTTCACAAACAATATAAGAAAGCAAAAAAAATTAATTGGTTAAAGTCCGTTGACTACTTTTGTAGTCAACAGACAACAGACAACAGACTTTTGGCCTCAATGACTTTGGACTTTGAAAGTATAGCATGAGGAAAATGTTCTACATCTACTTTTTCGTAGGTTTTAGATCCGACTTTATAGTCTTTTCTTAGTTCTCAATATAATATATGGAGCAAGTCTTAGTTCAGTATATGAACAATGGAGTCATATATGTATATATGTACATATATGTTGTCCACGTTGGCATAAATGGCATACAAAATACATTTCTACATAACAAATGTATGTACATATATATACGTATGTTTGTGGATTGAAAGTTTGTATACTCACGCTATATGCATAAGTTTTGTACGTATTACATACATACGTATGCGTATGCATTGCATATGCAAGTGTAGGTATGATATTGTAGTAGCGGTGGTGGTGGAAAACGAAAATAATAATAATTCCCAAAAGAGTCATAGGCTGGAGTTTGATGAAAATCCCAAGAGTCCTCTTTTGCCTTTTATTCCTTCCCAGTCTATTCAAGGAACGGATTGCATGACGTAATAAATTAAACAAGGAAGCGCATACACATATACAAACATATATAGGTACATGCAGAGTCCCTTCCCTTCTCACCATCCAAACTAAACTAAACTAAATATGTACACAGAATATGTGCGCAAATGTCGTTGAAATTGTGTGCTATACCTACAACCAAACACATGTAATGAACCAGCGTCAACTCAACCATGGCTAACATTCTCCAGATAATATTATGATGGGGATGCAATAGATAGATAGAAAGATAGATAGAGTGTCTACAGATATAAATATGCATCCCATTTCCAAGCCTATTTCCACATTTCCTATTTTGTATATTGAACCAAAAAGTCATCATCAAAGTCAAAGTCCCTCCCCCCTTGCATACGAATACAGATATGTTCATACATACATCAGTACTCAGTGTAGAAAGCTAGGAAGGTGCTCTTCAATGTATCGTATTTAGACTTAAGTACTCCTATACATTACACACATGTGTGTGTGTGTGTGTATTTTAGATGCATGAAAAATCAAATGTGTTATGCAAATCAAAACTCAGCAGTTAATTCCCCATTCTAGAGCAGTTAATGTAATTTATTTAGCCACACACACCCTTTCAACCAACCATACAATAAACCTATCATAACAAAAACAAGCTGTTTGGAATTTCGGCGAGTATCAAAACATAAAAGCTATAAAATAGATTGTGTCTCTGTTGTCTGTGTGTTTGTGTTTGAATGAATGGGCATGTAATA
Organism: Gisinianus flammeolus; assembly: GCA_034699125.1. Classification (NCBI taxonomy): domain Eukaryota; kingdom Metazoa; phylum Arthropoda; class Collembola; order Symphypleona; family Katiannidae; genus Gisinianus; species Gisinianus flammeolus. The sequence goes on along the minus strand of JAIUND010004040.1, from coordinate 2,431 downwards.
TCTAGTGTTAGTGCTATAGTGGTTGAATGAACCAAATGGAAGAATTTTGCTTGGATTAGATTAATGAGATTTGAATTGCAAGTGCAAGATGTTGATGGGTCCTCACATTTCACATATGTGAATGACGGAATGGGCGACTGACCGAAACTAAAATGAACATAAATGCATTTTTTGTCTGTGTATTTTGTACTGTGTGCATTTATTTTGTGTCTGACGAATGAGTATCAGTCTATCGACCTCTGTACTCAACTCTAAAACTAAATAGTAGTGACACATACAAAAAGACCTTGGAGAATCATCTCGGAAGTCAAGCGATCCGTTGCGCTCAATTGAGCATTGTCTCCCTCGCTCTCTATTCCTTCCGAAAAAATGACAGTTTTATACAACATATACACCCGAGGACGGCAACACGACACTTCTCCCCCATTAAAACTAAATCCATGGCTAAACAGATGATTAAATCCACATTTACTTATTTTTGGCCGTCCCTTGTTCAAACTACATGACAAAAATAACAAACGACACCATGGGTAATTGGTAATTTGGTAATTAGTTAACGGTATAAAATTCTACATGCTGTCCAATTTTTACTGCCAAATGGCATTTTATGTCCCGAATCTTGAAAAAAGTAAAAAAACAAAAATGATTTTTGATGTCCTTTGTCTCTCTCTCCGTTCATTTCCCATTTAATATTTTTGGATAACAGTACCCAAGTTGGAGCACAAGCATACACTGACGAGTTTTGAGTTTTCTGTTTTGAAAACAGAGTGTGAATATCTGAGTGTGAATTTCAAACGATGATGTATCTTCTCGTTTCCGTGAGGTTCATACAATATCTTCAGAATTTAGATGAATTTCTTCTGGGAAATCTGTAGTTTCCCTTCTCTGATTGAGTTGAGAGAGAGTGCGTTGTATCTTTAATCGTAATATATCCTGTGTATCCTATCTCTCTCTCCTCTCTCTCTCTCTTTCTCTCTCTTTCTCTGAATTTCGTTTTTCTCTTTCAACTATCCCGTTTCCGTATCAGACTCAATCTTATTAAGTCAATGGTCAGATGGACTATGGAAGGAGATGGACGAGGCCAGAGTTGGGTCATGTAGCCAGCCATCCCATCAACGTTTATCTGTATCAACCAGAACAATTCGAAACGAACATCAAAATATACTGGAAATATATACAGTTGGTTTTATATTACAACACACACAAACACACACACACCAATACAACTCCAAGCTTTCCCCTAGGAATACCAAAAATATTTTTACTACACGCACACGCACAAATACTAATAAATAAATATATACCTATGTATACGCACAATAAATAATCGCAATTCATAAAAAAAATCCTGCCCTCAGAAAAAAAGGGAAAAAAACCAATATACAGCATCGGATGGGAATTCCATGGGAGGAATTGAAAATGTAAATCACAGATGTAAAACGGTGAAGATGGAGGATTAAATTTATAAGAGTCGGAAGATAAATTTTGTACAAAAAGCCTCTACCTTCAAATCTCATAGGTATCCAAAATATTATTTATTAAATTATCTTTGATTTCTCATTGCCAGATTATGATTATATAATTTCAATGCTCTCGCCATTTATTAATATCGAGTATATACAACCATTATTATATCAGTAGGTATACTGCTGCATATCGTACATTCATTTGTACAGCAGAGACATGTGAGTTGTGACTATGGAATGAAATGGATAGGAAGACGGTGGGTTGTGCCGTTTAGTCGAAGAAGATTTGAAAATCTTGAGGAAGAGAAAGAACTCCCCCCTCTCCCCTTCTCCTTTATATCAAGAATCAAGATGAAGTTTTCCTATATTAAATAGATATCCGTCTCGTCCGTACACACTACCAGATTATACGATATTATGTTGGAGGAACTGGAGAAAGTCTACAGATATATAGTCCCTCGGAATCCATGTCCATTTGTACTACATAATAATACATTATATTATATGAATAGGGTAAAAAGGGAAAGTCTCCGTGCAAAGTACATGGACGAGATATTCGATATTCCATCCAGGTTTTGAGTAAAGCCTAAAATCAAAATAAATAAAATATACAAAATATACACATACGCTCTTAAATTCAGAAACGAGAATTCAGTTTTCCAACTCTTATTTACATTGAGACTGCATGGCTCTTTTTACGGATATAAAAGAAAATATCTTTAGAATTTCCTTCTCGCCGCCTGAATTTCATCAAAACTACTACACAGATATCTGTATATATATGTGATGTGTAGATATAGCCTTGTCGCCCAATGCACAGATATACTGAACATAGACTTCATGTAGTGAGTTGGAATATACATAGGTGATACGTTCTATTATTTCTATTTCCCATCCCTTAAAATTATATATATGATATATATTTTCTTTGGGTTCTTCTGTTCATGTAGAACGATATAAATATG
>JAIUND010004039.1:0-13426 GCA_034699125.1 Gisinianus flammeolus | reverse complement strand
TGCAAAGTCAAGGCTACTACGGACAGGCACTGAGTGCGTACGAGATTTTGTGCTCAAAACAGCGGGCGATTTTCGGGTTGGAGCATTCGGAAGTTTGGAGGACGCAGAAGGATATTGCGCTTGCGCTGGTGAGTCAAGGAAAATGCGCACCCGCTTTGGAGCTCTGTCAAAGGGTCTACGAGGGTCAGGTGAAGATGGAAATGGAAATGGAGCCTGAAAATCATGAGGACATTTTGAACAGTCGAAATCTAATCGCGTGGATTCTTTTCCGCATGGGCGAGTACTCAGAGTCTCTTAACATTTATGGGAAGGTCCTGGAGTCGAGAGTAAGGGTCTTTGGTTGGGAGCATCGAGACACGTTGAAGACGCAGCAGGAGATGGCGCTCGTCGTTTCAGCCCAAGGACGCCAGGCACAAAAACAAGCGCATGCGCGGGATCTGTTTAAAACAGTGTACGCGAAGCAAAAAGAGATTTTAGTCAAGGATCATCCGTACACGTTGAAAACGAAGAGCGCAATCGCGCAGATGGACCAGAGCGCAGGTCTCATTTCAATTGGAGACGCCATTCAGAAGTATCAGAACGTGTATGAGAAGCAAGAGGGGACTTTGGGGAAGGACCATCCGGATACGTTAAGGACGCAGCATCAACTAGCAATGGCGTTGGAGTCTCAAGGGGACTTGACAGGGTCCCTTGCGCTCTTCAAAACGGTCCTTAAGCTCAGAGAAAAAAGGCTTGGACGATTACATCCGGCCACTTGTGGGACTCGAGAATCCGTCCAAAATCTCGAGAAACGGATCACAGGGACCCTTAAGGGCACCAAACTCCATTAAATGAGTATAAAGATGTCCTTCAACATATAGTTTGTACATTATTGATTTAATTGTTTCATTTTCATCGTTAAAATATGTAAAGTCCTTGCGGGAATAAATGTTGTATTCTTCTTATAATAATTGCATTATTATCTCTCCCGCATATCCACTTGATTTCTTCACATCTGAGAAATTTGTCCCAAATTACGTCAACATTTTCCTCCTCCCAAAATTCCCAAACAACTCCCGATTCGACCAGGATGAAAATTTCGCATTTGTTTTCACGAACCCAAACAACATTTTCCCGTCCGCGTCCATCCAGCTCTTTTGGCGGCCACCAGTCAAACCTCAATTTCAATTCGTTTTTTCTTTTGACCCGCAGTTCGGGTCAAGTCAGGACGAGTTCCTTGTGACGTTGCTGGAGAAGTCTGAGCTCACAAAAATGTCCGCCGCACATACACCATTCGTCATCCTATCACCAAGCCCAAATACTTTGGCGGGGAATTCAAACTCAAATGATGTAAATAGTTTCAACGAAATCTCACTATATGGCTCGTACACCTGTCTCAATTGTTTTCTCTTCAGTCAAATCTGCTTGTTCAACTACACGGTTTTTGGAGGATCCAAGTCCGACTGCTACCAACACATGATGAGGCTCTGTCATGGAATTGAAACGAAAAACGTGATTGGCTTCATGCTTGAAGAGAACCAATGGGAATTGTTCAAGCAAGACTAAGATCAAGATCAAGAGAAGGAATACGAAAAGTTTTCGCTCACATCAAGCGACGCCATTTTGGAGGAAAGACCCGCTCAGTCTCCTCCAATCCACTCAGCTGTTGCTTCTCCACGCTATTGGAGAAGCAACTGAAAATTGGACCACGACCGTATTTGTACTACCCGGCTTGAAATCATCGGCGGGACCTTATTGGTCCAATGGGAGAGCCCTTGAGGACTTTATAAAGTTTTGCCTTGCCTTTCCAGGCTTTCTCCGGGACATGGATTGGACCGTCAAGGGGAGGACCTCGTACAAGTTTATTACCAATGATCGGGTGAGGCAGGTCAAGACATCCTTGGAAACCTTTTTGAAGCCTTTTCAATGGGCTGTCTGGGCGGGAATTTTCCTTTGCGCCGTCCCCACTGTCATTTTTGCTCATATTTTCATGTCCGGACAAACTGGACCAATCTGGACCACTCGCCGTAATTTCCCTGTATTTTCCTCTGCTTTTTGGCTCTACCGGCATTTGAGGTCGCGGATGAGACGACCTTTGACACTGCCAGCTGTGAGGGAGTGGAGAGTGTCAAAGGTACAAGGAAACGGTGGAGAGTTTGAGCCGAGTCCGGGTTTTGTGTCCCAGTCAAATCCGAAATAATCTCCTCTTAAATTCTATTATTTCCAATGTCAAAAATGATGCCAATATAATAATAACGGAGAATTTAAAACCCTGCGTGGGTTTTGATGATGAGAGCAGAGGACTTTGAGTTGGTGTGGAGTGAGGTCAAACGAGCAATGCGACTGCCGCAAGAAGGAGTGGAGTTTTTTGGTGGGTCCAAATATTCGCATAACAGAAATGTTCTAAACGACGATTCATTTGGTATGTTTAAAGGCTGGATGTTGATGGACAAACTGGCTCCGGATCATCCGAAATTGTTGGGGGATGCGATTACGCGTCTCATGAGCTCTGAAATCTTTTGGATGTGGGAAAAGTGGGACGGGATTCGCTTTCACTCTAACACAACAAGGACAAATATTATAGGGCACATTGACATTGACTCTGACAAGACGCTCCCGGAATTCAGTCCCATTTATTTTCAAGACTCGGACATTCATTTGATTTTCTATCTGGGATTTTGACTCCTTGGTCTGCCGGCACTGGACTCTGCTTCATCTTGGAAATTTGTTGTTCCTCTGGCATTTGGGATTTGTCTTTGTCTAAATTGGGATGGAAAAGGATTTCTTTAGTTCAAATTTGGGTTTTAGGGAGCATGTTCAAATATACCGTGACCCACTGGATCTGCCGTATCAAGCGGCTTCTGAATGTGAGGAGAGTTTGGGCGGGAATACTGAGACCACATTGGTCATCCTCTTGTTTTTCAAAGTTTGTCAAATGATGAGGCGTGGTCTTTAATGCTATATATATATAATTTTCTCACGCCGATGATCAAAATTTCCATCAAATTTCCCGATGACCATGGCCGATTTTTGTCATGTGTATAGTAACTTCATTACTTTCTAAGGATAGGTAGTTTAACTCGCATGGTTTATAATGGACTAGCTGTCCAAAAACAACCAATAGAATAACGTTTGTGTAGGTACTCTTTGAATGAATATTTAAATTTCAAATTAGGCGCCATCGCCCCGTCCAAAAAAAACAATGAATACTTACCACAGTATTTAATTTATGAAAGGAATGAAAATGGAATTGTTACATTGCAACAAGTATTTTACCAATCCTTGACTACATGAAGATCTTCTTAAAATACCTATTAACTATTCTGTTCTGGTTCATTCCTTCTGTATCCTAATCTTACCTATACCCGTAAGATTATATCTATTCTATCTATCTATCTATCCTTATATCTATTAATCCGGAAAGATCGCACTCCGAGTAAATCCCTAAGGATCTCTACCCAATCTTTAATTTACATGCTCTTTCTTTATAATAACTTATTTGATTACTAATAAATTTTTTCAAAATAGTCTTAAGCTTTCGATCCCTGTATATCCCTGTACTTAGAAATAATTCTTGTCGCCTCTTTTAAGAATTTCTTAAATAGATTTGGAATCATGCTAACTTATTAGACAGGGTAATCCCATAAAGGGGCTTCGCACCTTAATTCGTTTTTTACAATTTTAACGTATAAAGAAACAAATTTTTAGCATTATTTAAAAAGTTCCCCACATCTACTAATATGTGTATATACCCGAGGATTACTTATTATATCCAGCCATTCTAAGACGTTAAAATACATGCAGACTATATGGGTATATATGTAGACTTGGACTGACGCTCCTTTCGGACCTTGGACCCTTGCATTCATCATTTGTGACGTCATCATCTACTACTACTCACTACTCAACACTGTAAGGATTTGGTGGAAAGAAACGTTGGTCAAGTTCATCATCATTCATAATTAAAATTGGGATTGGACTTAAACAAATCTACATCTCAAATTTGCATTTGGTGGTGGAATTTTTCCTTGGACATTTTTAACTCAACATTTCCCATTTTGTCAACTAACACTACTAAAGGGAATATAGAACAAGGATTCTCCAAAAGTCATCAACCAAACTGTTGAGAAATTCGTAAAGAAGACAGAATCAAGCAAAGAGCAACTTTTTGTATATCTCACTTCATTCACCTTCGTAACCCAACCAATTAAATCAAGCACTAAAGCAAAACAAATCATTTAATTTATCCTTGTCCACAACCATTGAATTGACTACAGAAGAAACTTCAGTAGTTCCTGCAACTTCTTCTACAGTTTTTCTTAACGAGGACTCAGGTCAAGGGCCATCGTCAAAATCCAAATCTACTTCTCCAGACTATCTCAATTTGGGATTTTGGGACATGCAGGAATATCAACGTCACCTTGCCACAAAGCAGATAAGTTAAGAGACGAAAAATTGGCTTGAAAACAGAAGACAAGCATTCTCGTCGTAATTGGCGAATCTATTGTTTACTCCAAATTCAACTCTTGCAGAATCGAAAACATTAGTCTTTAGAAGAAACTTCAGTTCCAGTCTCAAGTTCCTAAATAGCTTGTTTCCTCGTGAATATTCAAACTTGGAATCGGATTCTGAGTATTCAGATTTGAAGCAACTGTTCAACTTAACTGAAGAATCATTTGATAATTATTATAGCGGTTCTGAAGCAGAATTACGTTCACCAAGCATCCAATCATATCACAATACTCCTATCAATTTGCCTCCTTATAAGAGCTCCAACTCCAACCATCGCTCTAAATATCACAGCAGATATTGACATGTTTACAGCAAATTTAGCTGCTCTTCAAATTGCATTGGACAACAGTGGAAGCCCCAATCGGAGAAGAAGAATTAACAGTACATATTGAAAATTTAGTGGCAACCAAACGAGAGATTGGTGATATTGGTAAACGGAAATATCGACTTTACTCGGCTGGTGCCGATAGAATCACACAGGACGCTCATCAGACCACTCTATATACTCACAGCGTATACCTATACTACAGCAATGGCAAAAGCCACAGTGAAACCAAACAACATCTCTAGAATGAAATTACCTCAAGTCGAGCCACCCAAATTTGATGGATAATTTACAAGTTGGCCGTCCTTTCATGACCAATTTAATTCCTTAGTAGCGAACAACAATTGTCTCTCCTACAGATAAATTAAATATGTTGATAAGTTCATTATCCGGAGGAAAAGCAAAAGCCATGGTTCAAAATCTTAACATCACATATGTTGATTGGACAAATACTTGGTCAGCAGTCACTGCCAGATGCAACCACACGAGAGAAATATATCTTACGCCCACTTGGACAAGATATTCAATCTTGCCCTCCTCACTCATCAACATCAATGCGGTCTCCTTCATATTGTTGATACAGTCAATGAAGTTCTTTGTTCCCTCACCGCAGCAGTCGTTGTAGGGAAGAATCCTGGAGCATAAACTACACTGTAGGAACTCTAACACAGAGGTTATACCACTAGTCGCACAGTGCTTTAAATATGGTGCTCATATTTTTTATTGGGTAGATGTTGAAACTCTAGAAAGAGAACCTAGAATTTATAAACGGAAATTCAAAGAATCCCTCTACATCAAAAAGTACAAGAAGAAAACCTATTGGAACCACAATGAACAACGAACATTGGAACATCAATAGATCGAATATGGATCCCCCTACTGTTAGATATTATTGATAAGTTATAATTTAACTGCTTAAAAAGTTTTGTTGGCTTAGTTTTCTAACAAATAGTGGTGAAAATTCAACACAATTTCCAGATAGTTTTTGAAACGGTCTCAATTCACATTAATCAAGTACGTAATTAGTAATTTTGGGTATATTTTTAATTAGTATAATTTGTACTCCTGAAGAAGAAAGAAGAATCTTCCTAAAGCTTGAGTTTTTGAGTAAATTCAAAACGAATGTCGTAAACGTCATTTCTTCAATTTACTCTTTAAACAATAATATTATCATTTTGTATACAAAAAAAATAATTACATGTTTTTTAATAATAATAATAATAACAGAATAAATAATAATTAATCATCATTTTCAGAACACTTATATTGACAGAATTCATTGAGTTGGATCATTGGTGTGGGTGTGGGGCTGGAAATGAACTGGACGTGGCGGAGTATCGTAAGTGACGCGGTAGATGGCGTTGGTGGAGTCATCCGAGACGATGAGATGTCCATTCTGGTTAAAGATGGCGTTGACGGGACGGAAGCACGGGGATGTACAGGGGAGAGTCTCCTCAAAAATGACGTCAATCGCTTCCCCCGTCGGCCCTCCACTCGTCCGATCAAACGGAAGCCAGACGACACGGTAGCCTGCCGGCGTGTACAGATCCACCGACCCATGGAATGCTACCATGGCTCCGCCCACAGCAGAACAGGGAAACGCCCCCGGCACCACGTCACACCCTTGCCCCTTATAGAAATGAAGACCCAACGGTGCTTGGTGAGCTTTGAGCGTGAGCAACGGTGGCCGATTCTGCGCTCACACAAATCAAATCAATTCAAAATTCCCTTCATTTATACCTACATACCCAAAAGAAAAATGAAAGTGCGGTGGAGGAAATGAGGAAATATATGTATGTAATAATAATATAGTACATTGCTTGTATTGCGACACCAAGCATCCGAGTGAACTCCGTCGTCCATGAAGGCGGGCCATGCAAATTGAGTGCCCGGGGGCTGGGCCGGGACATTCCAAGAGCTGAAACAATAGGGGTAGCCATATTGAGTGCCGGGCGGAGCATTCAATTTATTAAGCTCCTCCCCTGGATTATCATTGAAGACGTCCCCTTCCAAGTCTGGACGCTCCAGCTCCCCCGCCCCATTGTCCATCCCCCAGAGCGTCCCCCCCTCATCAAAGTCCACGCCCACTTGATTCCGGACGCCAATGGCAATGAGCTGTGTGGAAATTCAGATGAGAGAGACACGTGTTGTTTAATTTGACGAATTTGACCTTTTGCATTATGTGACCCGTTGCATTTATTATGACCTTACTTCTCCCGCTGCAAAGTCAACGCCACCTTGTGGGAAAGTCCCTGGGTATCTTCGGACGACGGCCCTCTCGGGTGTAAGGTCAATATTCAAATTGGAGCCCATGCTCAAATAGAGGCGGGGCATGCCGTCCGGTCCCTCCTCTCCAAAAATGAGCGTCCTTGTCGGGTGACCCAGCTCTGGTAGATTAAACACGGCCACTTCCGGTTCAGCCCGGATTTGAGTTCGTGAGCCAGGAGTGTACGGGAGCCGGTAAATGGTGTTTGCGGAGGATGCATAGAGGTAGCCGCGGGAGTAGGCGAGCCCATGGGTGAGCCCCATTTCGCTCCCGTTCACGATGAGCGAGGTCATGACCTCGACCTGACCCGTTGCGCTCTCCCGTTCGTAGATGGCCGTGATGGTCGAGTGATTCGCGGAGCCTCTTGTGGCGGAGACGACGAGGACGTCACCGGCCTCGTCTAGAAGGAGCCCCCGGGGCGTCGCGATCTCGGCATATTTTTGACCCCAATATGGTGCAGCCGTCACGATATTTGCGGGGGTGACCTCTGACGGGACAATTGTGAGGGTCACGAGGACGACGACGAGGAGAATTGCGGGGAACATTTTGGGGTCGTCACTGGGATTTTATATTTTGTTTGTATATATTTATATATTTTACATGTATATGAAAGACGAGGACAAAAAGTATATAGTTGATGGACTGTGATGTCTGATGGAAAATTAAGCTCCGCCGGTCCTTTTATGGAACATTTATATTAATTCATGTTGCCAAACAAGGCACTCGAGAATGGAGCATTGATTGATCGCCCCATTGTCTCTGTCCATTCCAGATCGTTGTCTCTTCTCATCAACTGTGGCATACAAGAGAAAGGGGGACACCTGCCCGGTTCGTCAGACCTTATTGTTCCATAATATAAATTATAAACGTTAGATCTACTTTATACTGTCCATTCATATAAAAATAATTATTATTTTTGACTTTTGTTGGAGTTGGCGTGGGAGAGGATGGGATGTCCTTGGAATTTTGAAGCGAAAATGCTTTTACCTTGGTTTCGCTTCCAAATTCCAAGGACATGACGTCCTCGCCCGCGCGCCAACTCCAAAAAAAGTCAAAAATAATAATCATTTTTATATGAATGGACAGTATTACTATATTTCAATTGTATGAGGCCAAGTTTTTGGTCCAAGGACTTGCTCACTTTTGTCCACGCAGATATCACTGGTTGAATGACAATGTGTGACAAAAGACAGAGAGAGAGAGACGTGTGCACTCGACAAGGAATTTCAAAAGTCCACATGTGCCATTTCGCTTTATCTTTTGTGCTGTGTGGTCTCGAGGATTTTCATGGATTTACATTTGTGACTCCACAGTCTCGTTTTTCCTGTGTGCAGTCAATGAACAATTAAATCCCGCATTTAATCTCGCATTGACACATTTCTATGCCGCGGACAAATCAAATACAATTTGATGGGTGCAAAAGTCAAACGACAGCAATATTCTACGTTCTCTCCTGTAAATTCCCTTTTAGGTTATTCCATTTTTAGGGAGCGGAGCTCCCCTATAATGAATTGGCATATGTCCGTCCGTCTGTCTAGTCGATAACCGCAGAACCGTTTAAGATTTTGACTTTTGGTCTTTTGTAGTCACTTTGTATTATGAAAAGACAGGATAAGTTCGGAGATGGTCATAATCCGAATACCCGTTTCGGTTTTATCTGGGTTTTTTCGGGGTTTTCGATTTGTTTTACTAGTATTTTTCATTCTTAAACAATTCTGAGCTAAAACATTACGAGGAATCCGAATTCAAATTCAATCTCTGAGAAATCCGAATTCTTAAACCCGAATTGGCTGTTGTTCGGAGTTTTTGACCTGCTTTCAAAACGTTTTTTGTTTCTAAGGATTTGGGTGTAGAAAATCATGAGGAATCCGAATCCGAAGTCAAAATCTAATAAATCATAACTCTAGACCCCGAATTCGACGTTTTACTCTGGGTTTCGAACCTTGTAAATAAAATCCCAGGCCACATGCCTACAATTTCCTGGCCATGCTTTCCGAATTTTTTGTTATGCTGCGCTCCCTGCTTTGGACACTTCGTGTACAGGGATTTTGTATTTTTATTAATAATATATTAGTCAGCCACACACAATTTCTATTTTTAATTTTGATGCAATTTCCTCTCTCTGGCAATGAATTCTGAGTGCAGACTTTCAAATAAAATTTAGGTTTTTTTACATGTAAACGAGTCACGATAATATGCAAAGATAAATGAGCATAAAATATCCAATACCTTTGGCTGTCTCTGTGACTTGTTCATATATTTCCATTTACAGCACGTCAAATGTGGACATCGTGTGACGCAAATGGATTTGACCTTTTATAGGGTCAAATCCGGTCTTAATAAAAACACAACAGATATGAATTCTATTTTTAAATGATACGAGTTGCGTCGTCACACATGGATTTTCCAATTCCATTAAATGTCTATATAGAAGTTTCACTATGTGATGGATTCAAAGCAAAATCTCCAAGTGGTTTTTTATTATGACTGTGAAAATGAGGAGAAATGTGAATTATTATCGCAAATTGACCTCATTCGTGACCTTCCGAGTCAGAGCTGAAATCATCATCTTCCTCTTCTTCGCGTCCTCCAATTCGAAATGAGTTCAGATACGATTGCGAGCGACTTCAAGTAGCATTTCGAAATAAAATAGTGTAATTTAAATAGTCAAGTCAATTATCCACAGAGCTAAAATGGGACGATTTTTGACATTTTTCTGCTTGACGGTCACTCTGCTCGCTTTGACCTTGAGCGTTTCCGCTTTTAAATCATCCGAGGCAAGTTTATTTCCAAATCCTCTCCTTTAAATTTAAATTCCTTCACTTTCACTTTTACTCGCATTTAATTCTCATTATTCTCGTCATTCTCAATTATTTTCGTATATATAGGATGACGAGGAAATTCAAACGCCAATGGCAGGCGGGATTTCCGGTTCCAAATCCCCGGACGAAGAAGTTCACGGAATAATAAAATCCATGGAGACGAAAATCCGGACGAAGATCTGCACTTTGCTCAATCGCTCGACCGGTTTCTGTGAGGATCCCGCGGATCCGGCGGGTCATCTGACGACGGCCATCAAAGTCCATTCTTATAAAACACAAGTCGTGGCGGGATCGAATTATTTCATTCGAATCGAGTTGGACGGTTTGATTTGGTCGCTCGTGATATTCGATCAGTCGTGGACGGGGACGCGAGAACTGACGGACGTTGAAGGGCCACTCGCTCCACAGGAAATCACAATCCTTTATTCCATCCTCACCGCCATCATGAACATTTTCACTTAATCCAGCACACACACACTTGTTTTTATTGTGACACATTAAATATTATTATTTACATGGAATTGAATTACACTAATTAAACAATTGCATAATAAATCAAAAGGACATCAAGTGGTGATGAACAATACTGAATTAAATATTAAATTAGACTGTTGGCGTGTCTTTGTACGTGACGACGAGATTCACCGATTGGTCTACGATGATCATGACGAGCGTCAGAATGAATGCTTTGTCCACAAAATACCAATTGGCAATGTAAATCCGGACTGGTCGACTTGCTCTCTGGAATTTCCAGAACCCGGTTTTGCTGCCCCAAGAAGCGATGGCATCTTCCGATCGAACAGAAACCTCTGCGAACCTTCGAAAGAAAACGATGAGGAGGAAAAGCGTAAGACTGCCAGAGATGAGCGCCCGCAAATCGTGGAACACGACGGCCAGGAAAATGTTGATGATGATCATGACGAGGAGAACGATTTGATAGAGAAACGGCCACACGCCATAAACTGTATTGAAATTCCGCTGGAGAATCCCCAACCGATTCTGACTCCTGTACAACGACTCCCAACACCAAGATGACATCACAACAGATCCACCTTGGCCATCGTCATTGTCACTGTCTTTGTCCTCATCCATTTTGTCTCTCAACTTGAGTTTGAGTTGACTCAGAGCCCTGCAAATGGGATGAGAACTCCGCGCGGGGACTTGAATTTGACGCTTTTGTCATTCAAATTCCATTGCAATTCCTCTGTTTGGTGATGACGAAAGGAAACAAATGAAAATGATTAAATAAGACAAAAACAATGCTTTGAATTTGTGTAAAGAAAATATGTGAAATCCTTTTACTGTGGAGCTTCTGGGTGGTCTGGAGAAAGGCGTTGATGCATTTCCCGTGATCGCCATAGTGACGGAGAGTGATCCAATGGAGCGCATTCGACAGGATGTAAATCGATGTCAAATGCAGTCCGGATTTTCTTGGCCGCCAGCACTTTCTCGTCCAAAACACGCGCGCGCACTTTGAACCTGTAGGAAAATCTGGTACAACGCCAAAAGGCTGAGAGTGAACAAAATCCGATAGCAAATCCATTTGGAGTTGTGAAAACGGACTTGACCGTTCGCCGTGGAAAATGATTAGGGCGAAAATCCAATCCAATGACCAAAATTAATGATTTTCCCATAAATTCGAAGAGCGCCCTCGTCCAACATTTTCCTTCTTCTTCTATATATTTAGTGTACAGTCACAATACGGATTTGCTACTCATTTCCTTGGTCTCCGTTTCGTTCTGAAATATTTTTACAAATATAAAAGCTTTTCCCGTTCCAAAACTCCTTGTTTTCGCTACGATTTCACATATTTCGACCTAAAATCAAATTCAAAAGAGAAAAAAAATGTCCATTTTCCTATATTCTTTGTGGGACGATTTAATGAGAGGATTTTAGGAATTGCAGTTATTAACTTTTGTCAACTGGTTTTCGGTTTAATGGGTCTTTACGAAGGAAAAAAGACGACTAAAGCATTTCATTATGTCGCATTACCCCATTTTTTTTCTTTAATTCTTCCAACAATTTCTTATGCTAGATTTATATTGTATCATTTCCTTTTCCTTTCACTTCACTTTCATGTCCGCACTGTGCTTCCAAACGGAAAGGAAGTGATTCTCTACATCTATATATATAGCATTAAAAAACTACAGAAAATATACGTCTTTTTTATTTCAACATCAAGTCCATGCATCAGACCGCAGGGAGCGGAGCGTGACAAAACAATGTGAAGGCATGTGGCCGCAGGATATTGTAGGCATTGCCGAAAAAGTTGAGGAATGGCGGGAGAATTTAGACATGGCCGGGGCTTTTCTTTACTTTGCTCGAAATCCACAGTGGAAAACGCCGAATTCGGGGTCTACAATTCGGATTTATCCAATTCTGACATTGGATTTGTGTGGATTCCTCGAGATTTTGTAAACAAAAAGTTAGAGACAAAAAACATTTTGAAAGCAGGTCAAATACTTCGAAAAACACCGAATTCGGTGTTTTGAATTCGGATTTTTTAAAGTTTGACTTCGGATTCGGATTCCTCATGCTTTTATACCCCAGAATCGTTGAAGAACGAAAAATAATAGTAAAACAGGTTCAAAACCCCGAAAAAACAGAAACGGGCATTCCTATCATGCCAATCTCCAAAGTCATCCGAATTATAAGCAATACAATCCCAATAAAAAAGACACAGAGTCGAAATCTCAATCGGTTCAAGAATTATCGCCGAACAGACTGACGGACGGACGGACATGTGTCATTTCATTAAAAACATACCCAAATTTCAAAATGTGTCGTCATTTTCCGTATAAATGAATTTATCCCGAACGAGAATTCAAAACAAATAATTGCAAACAGAACCAATATAGAAACTTGAATTGACTTGAAAGTATATTACTTCAAAAGGAAGTTCCCGAATTCCAAACACACACAGTAGATTTCTTTTGTATATATAACGGCGGTTTATGTGTGTAAAAAGAAAAATGGAATTGACAATTTTTCACAGCGTTTGGGGACGAGTGATGGGCCGAATGAGCTGGGACAAAAGTTGTCATTTGGAGCGCGTATATAATGACATGAAATGTATATATATATGAGAAAATATAAATGCAATAAATTAAACCAAAAGTAAGTGCTGTGGTTTTTGATGAGGATCGCGTTTAATATATATAGTTGGTTTACATGCAATCTGTGAGACCTAATATAAATATAATAGTAAAAGGTTGAGGAAAATTAACAGCAGTAAATGAGGGGTAGGGGGAGGGGGAAGAAATGCATTTTGCTAGAATTTGTATATATGGGTTAAATTTATATATTTGGAAAACAAGGTAATGTATATGAGAGCAAAAGCTATAGAAATTTATATTTGAAACATTTAAATATATATAGAAAACCCGTCTTTGAAGACCAAAGGAAAAGGGAAAAAAAGATGCAGAAAGAATTCGGATGGGTTTACATATATATATATCGTCTGTTAAGTTCAAAAACGAACTATAATTATTTTCCTTAATTTCGTTTGTCCGAGTTGACCTG
>JAIUND010004038.1:0-13434 GCA_034699125.1 Gisinianus flammeolus | reverse complement strand
TTTTAAGAACCCTCTAATAGAGTCCCATTCTGTAATAGACTCCCTGGGACTCTATAATATTTTCGGATACACTCCCTCGGAGTCTATTCTAGTTTATACGGTATTTAGCAGGTAAGATTCATATTTTAATTTTAGTAGTAAGTAATAGTACAATTTTATTTATTTCTAAATCTTAAGGAATGCAAAACTAAAAGTGCTTATAGATAACAAGATGTAGTATAGGGCTAAATAATATGAAATTGCTAACCAAAATACACAATCTGATGAATGAGACTAAAGAAATAAGTAAGTAAACGATGAACAATGTACGTGTCACGTATACGCCTAGTTGTGCAACTGTAAATGAAACGAGATTAATATTCCTGTGTTTCGTCATTGTGATAAATCACTCTATACTATGAGGTAAGTATACACTTATTCCTTGCAATCGATAAGCAATCTAAATTCCGTTATAAGAAATCCTCATTACTGCATGAGTACATTGATAATGATGATTAATAATTTACTTATTTTTATTACAATACAACTTGAAATGAGTAAATTTTTAATGTATTTAAGTACGAAAAAAAAGAAATGAACTAAAATTCTGTAAGCAATCTTTCCAAACATTTCAATTGACAAAGTTGACATTGGATTTCTTTTCAGTATGTAATAATAATCTTTCAAATCAAATTTATACAATATACATATTAATATGTGTATAATATATAAATCAAAACTCGATACACCTAGGCTTAATATTATTTGTATTGGCACTATTGTGAGTTGATGCACTGGCAGACGAAGGAGTTGTCGTTGTTGGATTTGGAGTGGCTGATGTAGATGATAGAGTACTCGAGTCATTACTATCAATCAACATATCATCCAGATTATTCACCACTTCCATTCGATGTTCTTGTACCAAGTTATCCAGATTATATCGCTTGCGGTAGTTGGCATAAAAGGCCTATACATATGGGAAAAAAACTACTGCATGAAAAAGTATGTACTGATTCAAATGCATGTTATGTAGGTACAATACATGCAATTTTTTTTTATGAAAATGAAAATGTAATCTGACCTTGAGATGCACTTCAGTTTTAGTGCCTAAGACTTCAGAAATCTTTTGGAAATTTTTGCCGTAACGCCGAACCCCTATGAATTAAAATCGATAAATTAAAATCTTATCTTCACTGTGAGCATCATACAAAGAAGGGAATAAGTTTAAAAAAACATTACCTTGAGCTGCTAACATCAACTCTTCTTGTGTCCTGGTTGAATTAGTCGAAACAACATCAATATTGTATGTATATGGAGTTTTATACAAACGAATATATATATAATGTTATTATACAAACAAAATTAACAAACTTACCATCGGGCATTAATTCGACTACTTGCACTTGGTGTACTTTCTTTAGTTATTTTAAAAGTGGACATTCCCTCAACAGGAATAGATGTTTTTAACATTTCAATTCCTTGTTTTGCAGATTGAACCTATGATTATTACGTTTTTCTTCATTATGATAAATGCATCCGAAAATAGAAGTAATGGCAAGAGTCTTGCCGCAAGACTATAGATTGGCATATGTATTATGCGGTCATGCACACACATAAAAAAGATCCCTTTTGAATTTCCGACATGTCCCTGCATATGATTGAACTAACAAAATATATAAATGAATCCTACCCGACATTTGATTTCGAGTACTTCTTGTTCAAGGCCCTGCAGAGTAATATTTTCCACTTGTGGAGGGGCAGAGGCTAAAAAAAATTATGATTGTTTTTCAAATGATTTCTATGGCTAAAAGTGAAGATTAAATCCCTCGGAGGTAATTGTTGATTCCTTGTTGTAAACATGTATATATTATATAAATAGCATTATATACCTAGCATTGTAAGATCATCGTGGTTGATGTACATGCCTTTTGGCGGTGTTCGTCGTTGACGGACAACAGCTCCAAGTCCCATCATCTGTCTGTCACCTCGCCTAAGCG
The DNA here is from genome assembly GCA_034699125.1 of Gisinianus flammeolus. Classification (NCBI taxonomy): domain Eukaryota; kingdom Metazoa; phylum Arthropoda; class Collembola; order Symphypleona; family Katiannidae; genus Gisinianus; species Gisinianus flammeolus. Next base: position 11,458 of record JAIUND010004038.1, on the reverse strand, counting down.
GTCCCGTCAATGGACGCATATCCCCGGTCCTCCTACCAGACAAAACCAGTCGCTATGTCATTTACAGTCAAGCTATTTTTTTGTATGATAGATATAGTACACGGAATCGGAACCTTTCATATACAGTATTTTTTGTTCATGATTAAATGTTCTAAAGACAGCCTACACAAGCAACAGTACTATTATAAACAAGTGAAGAATTCACGATTGGTCAGGATGTTGATAACTGACAATACAATGAAAATCACTGAAAAATTGCGTGCGTGCGTGCGTGTGTGTACATCACACGAAAAGATCAAAATCAAAATACAAAAAAATTATAGAAAAAATATTTAGTAAACAACTTGATTTGAAATTTGAACAATCCATATCATACATACACATTCTGCTAGATAAAATGTGTGATAAAATTAAGGAAAAGCAAGTATTTAAATAATAGAGAAAAAAATACTGTGATAAAATTTAATTTTTTAATTTTTTTAAACTAAAAATTACAGTTTATTGTACATACTTCCAGTATAAAAAGCATGTATTGCACATGCCATCCTTGGACTCTGATGATATAACCCCACAATTTCCACAAGAATCCGCATTTTGTTTCTGAAGGTTGTCGAATTAAAAAAAAATTAGTTAAAATAAAATATACAATTCAAAATGCAATTACATTATACTCATATTGTACATTCTTATTTCAAAAATACACGAACATCATCTTTCCCCCAAAAATGAAATGGAAGAACTCATTATCGAAATACTGTATTTTAAGCTTTTACAATAGTTTTGTTTTAAATTTAAAAAAGGAAGCTACATAAGTATGTATAGTCGTTAATATTTTTACGTTTTTCAACTTTTTAATCATGTTCCTATTTGTTTTTCCTAAATAGCTTCACATGTACTTTTTTGTTTTGTTTCATATTAAATATTCCAGTTGTACACAAATTATTTATCTATAAGAACTGTAGAAGATATAATAATTAAATTATTTAAATTTAATCATTTAATAATGTTATAATTGCGAAGTTTCACACTAGTCACGATTGCTTAGTGTTTCTTATTTTGTATAATAGTTAAATAGTTAAGAACAAAAGAGACTTTGAGACAGCGAGGTCAAATACTCTAAATAAGCAGTAGTAGAGTAGTAGCAATACAAAAAAAATCTCCTTTAGGTACTAAATAGAATAGCAAGTAAGGAGTGAGTACTGCTGAAATACTAAGTAGTCCTAGTTATAATTACCCCTGCATATTTAATCTTCATTTAATATCGATTGTAGGAGTGTGTAGCTATAAATGCATTCTCTCTCGTTTTTTTTCTTCACAGTTTCAAAGTCCTAATAATAATATTCTTCCTTTCGTTCATTCTTAATTACATAGTTGATAACACTTTTTCATCATAGTATATTCTCGAGGATTTAACTTTTAAAAACCCATACTGTACTAATTTCCCTGGATATATATTCGTAATAATAATTAAATATTATCATGTAACAATGTAACTACATATCGTACTTGTACGTACTTACGATATGCCTTCGACATACTATAATTTATCGATCGGATCGATACTGTTTATATATGTAATAATATATAATAATAATATTATATGTATCAGTCAAGTTCAGTTCTATTAACATGTATGCATAGGTATATTAATAATACTATAAAATAACAAGAAGACAAACTATATACTTTAGCAGTATATATAATCTCAAATTAGTGGTCGTGTTCTCAAACAATAATCTCCTATCCTAATTGTTTTCATTCGAGAAAATAAATGTTAATAAATAAATACTATAGTTGCATAATCAAAAATGAAAAAAAATTTAAAGGAAGGTTCGACATATCGATAGTTAACTGAACATGAAAAAATACACGACTTGACAAGGAAAATTGAAAGAAAATGATCTTTTGTTTACAGAACAGGTTATAGAATTAAATGCGTCGAGTTTGAAATGAAAAAATATATCAATACTTAGAAAACAAAAACAAAATATTTTCAATGATAATACTAAATAATGATTAGTATTATCATGAATAAAAATATTTTGATGATAAATAATAATGGTTGAATGATGAAACAGGAGATATAAATACTTACTTTTGTATAATGTACGATACGTTAAATTAACGTTAGGTCATAATAGATAAAAGTTATAGGACACTATATATTGATATACTTATATATTATATATGTACCTCTACAGTTCGTAAAGTGACCAACAAAAGGATAATTTTATAATAATAATGTCAAAGTGATGATGATAATATTGATAATGATTACGTCAACAACAAAAAAGAGAATAAACTACTAGCTTTCAATTACAATGATATCATCACTGTCCGACTCAGGATCGATATGGATGGTAGGAACTGAGCCGGTCCCAGGCCGATGTCCGGATCTTTCAGAATTTGACGGATGGTAAATTGAGATACGAGAATTTTGTTGACTTTGTTGTTGTTCCTGTGCCTGGATGGACATGGCGAGTGGAGGTAGGTTATTGTTATTACTATTGGGAACTGGTGGAGCATTCTGATCATCTCCTCCATCCTCCTGTGTGAATTTCTTTACTTGACGATCCATGACACTCGTTTTACATCTCAACTTTTTCCACCTGTAGTAGTAGCGTATTAAACTGGACATGGACTTTTCTGGTAACTAATAAAATTCAATTTGTCAAAAAAAAACCCGTATTACTAATAATATGGACATTGCAATAGTTTAACTTGAAAATTGTGAGAAGTATGTGTAGCACCATATAGATTAAGACTGTATGGATATTTCTTCAAAGTACCATTTGTCGGATACGATCGAAAGCTTTGCCATGGAATTGGAAGGCTTGTTCAAAGAGGACTTTATCTTCTATAGTCCATTCTTCAGGGTTTGGAGTAAAGTTTCCCAAGTCTTGAAGAGCTTTGTTCACATCGTAGCGATGCCAAAAAAGAAGTCCTAAAGCTTGCTCCCCAGAATATAAAAACTTATCTCGAGCAACTAACAAGTATTGCTCCACTATAAAAAAAAAAAAATATGTTGAAAATGTTTATATACTTATATTATATAATTATATATAATATATGTATTAAGAAAAATAAATATACTTATGTACATACTCCTTCCTTTGTGTGTATGCGCAAGTCTACATACATGTTTATATATGCACATGAAAAAACAAATGATCTATACCTTGCTCGTCCGTCAATCTTTCACTTGGACACCATACTAAGAGTGCTCTGTCCGTCTCCGATTGAACATTCCTTTCTGTAATTTTATGCACATTTTATTGACTTGTTATTATGACCTGGAAGAAACTAAAAATTGTAAAACGTATCATTCCTATTCAGAGTAGTATAATGAGAGTATAACCACCTTCTTTTGGAATCAACGGTGGAATTTTGCACTGGAAATCCCGTCCAACTCTCATACCTCCAGCTACAAAAAAAGAAAGAAACAATTTCATTTCATTGAAATGATCACTCGACAATACTCGACACATATAATCATTTATAGATTTTCTGTGATACAAAAACAAATAAAGTACTAAAAACGAGTACGCTAATAAAATGTAGGTATATATATATAATATAAATAATATTTATTAAATATTGTATCATAATTTCATTAAAATGAAATTACACTTACCACCTTCTCTATCTTCAAAAAAGTCCATGTAGGCCTTAGAGGTAGAGTTTGAATTATTGGAATTTGAGATATTGATAAGATGTGCTGGAGAGTGAACATTATTAATTAATCTTGAACGTTCATTATCTCTCCCTACCCCAGGGGGTCCTTGATGATCATTTATATTATTATTTTGATGGTGGGAGTGTGTTGGTCGATTCCAAATGTTGACTTGATTTGGATTGGCATTACTGCTATTCGAAGGAATATGATGAATATGTCCAGAAATGCTGTTGTGGGTGCCATTATTCCCATTTCCACCACCACTATGTCCATTTGAGGATGATGATGAGGACGAAGACGATGAAGAAGTACTCCGAGGAGATTTTCCACTGTATATTTAAAACAACAATAATGAATTCAACATCTCATTATTTATCCTGACTGATATTGTAATAATGATTAATTATAGCAACCGCTGTCTACTACAAAATGTTAACAGTGTTAACACAATATACCTATATACCTATAGATATATTTTCTTATATTGTATACATACAAATGATTTGTAACAAATCAACAAATACGTATATAGATACAATATTTGTTAGCCAACAAAATGTAATCGATAAAACATTTAAAAAAACAAAACTTATAAGAAATTCATAAATAATGTTTTCCTTATAATAACAAATAATAATAATAATCAACTGAACATGTAATAAAATATTTACATCTAATTTACATCTACGATGTAGAATGAAGCAAAATGAAAATAAAACAAAGTATATGTATTAACCTGTAATTTTCCCCCATGGAATGTGTGAAATTTGTGTATTTTTAAACGAGAATTACTTTTTGTTGTTCCGAAAAAATACTTTGAAGCTCAATTTACTTGCGAGTTACATTATTCCAGCCACAATATACCCCATCCCCCCCTCGGGGTAACGAATATAGTTATATTACTATTGTAAGTACTATATATTATATCAACAAGAAAACGTCTTCAAGCCAGGCAGATTCACATGCACTTTTTTTTAGTTATTTTTGAACTTTTTATTTTTTTTTCTTTAAGTTTTACAAAATCAAAAGAGCTCCTCCACCACAAAAGATCACCAGAATGTTGCTTGACTGGTGATGATGATGAGTTTTGCGTTACACCGTATAAAAAGATTGAACTGTCTTTTGATTTTTCATTTACTATAGAATATATATTTTCACCGAGAGACTTCTAATGACATACCGTCATAAAACGTAATCTGTATACAATTAGAAAATTCATTATGAAATTTACTTTTCATATAAACTTAAAACTTATATAGTAGTAATATGTATGCTTTTGCTGGAAATGGGAAACCCTATAGAAATTAAGTTTTTATCTGGTTTATGTATTTTCATGTTGAAAACAGAGGAAGGAGAGAATTAAAGAGGAATGATATAACTTGGCAAAATTTTACATGAATTTAAAGCAGAGTTTTATTTAGGTATATTATTATTATTATTTTATAGAGATTTCTAAGGTAGTAGTATACTATAAAAAAAATACAAGTGCAAATAAAAGCTCAACTTCATATGTACATGCAGAAAATGATCAAATATATATATACATAATAAATTCGAAAATGCAGGGTGACGAGAAAGGATTTTACACCGAAAAATTACTATTACTAAATCACAGCTCTGTCTACAACAACTAATTATGATAGAAAATAATTACTTACAGAATTTGGAGTCTCCTCATTTTATTACTCTGTGATGTCTTTTTTTTCTTTTGACACACGCAAGCTAACGAGAGGACACGGTCAAAACGAAGATGTATATGAATGAAAGAAAGCCACAAGAGGAAACAAAGCGGATCTCGCTATATGATTAACGTTATAGAAATGACGCTGTTTGACATACACTTATTGGAAAAGGGACGATCGACTGAATGTCAAAAAAAGACTTTAGAAATTGAAATTCAAAATACTGCTTTCCACAAGAGGTGGGAACCTCCTCATCAAACCAATTTTATTTTTTTTATATCAATTTTATGAAAATGGATGGTATGTAATAGCATGTATTACTTCAGAGCACAATATTAATAAAGGGTCATGAAATTCAGTTCTGAGACCTATTGGATGCTCCGCCCAACTCAATTCACGCAAGGCAATCAACATCGTTTTCCCAGTGAATTTTTTTCTTATCTCTAGAAAATTCAATGAAACGTGGTTAAAAATCCCTTAAAACTAAAATACCCGTGTACTTACAACTTTCCTTCAAAAAATTCTGATTATTTTTTTCATTCAATTTACTAAAGTGCCTACCAAAAAAATAACTCATTTCTTACTCAGGTAAATGCATACTTGCAGACAAAACAATACATAGTAAGTCTATATAATATATTTAATAATATTATTATATTACCTATATATAAAAATAACAATTTCGACCGAGAAAGTTCTAGTATACACTGTACTTTAACTTGGACTCCAAGTCTTGGACCAAGTAACTTTTGGTAAACTTTACTCTAGTTTATTTAAGTTATATATTTAATAGATATTTTGCTCTCTTGGAAAGACAGCTGTATATGTAAATATTTACTTATTTAATTTGATTTTGTCTTTTCTTTAAAAAAAAAAAAAATCTAGCTGGAATATTTATACTTATAGAGCCAGAGCCTGACGAATATTTTGACTCGTATACGCGTATTACATTTTTTTATAAATTGGATACACTTATATATTTATAAATAACACATAATGGCCAAATGGGGAGAAGGAGACCCACGATGGATTGTTGAAGAAAGGCCAGACGCTACAAATGTCAACAATTGGCATTGGTAAACAGCCTTTATTATTACTTATTAATTGGGATTGGTTTGATTCATATAATCATGGTATCATACCATTGGTATGTGTAAACTGTAAAGTATAATTATAAATTCTTATTAAATATTATCATTGTAGGACGGAAAAAAATGCCAGCCATTGGTCTAAGGAGTATCTACGTCAACTCCTTGTAAATTTAAAGTTAGATAATGCGGAAGGTATGTATTTAAATAATGCGAACATGTACAACGTGTAATTAAATCGTCTTTATATATATAAATACCTACTTGAAGCATGGGAGATTATTGATGTTTATATGAATCTGTTCTACACTAATAGGACCTTGCAAAATAACGGAAATCGAAAAATGTGAAGGAGATGCTTCCGCTAATAATCGAAAGGCTAAAATCATTGTATTTTTTGAATGGGAATTGACTTTGAAATGGAAAGGAAAGAGTAAAGGGGATGATGGCAAAGACGTGACGGGTACAATTTTCATTCCAAATTTGAGCGATGAAAACTCTGTGGATGATCTCGATGTAAGGAAGAAACAAAAAACTAGTAATTTTAAGTGTACATAAATGTACATGCTATGATGAATGGCTGTATGTGTTAGCCTGTATCTTTTACATACATAAACATAATATAAAAATTATGTTTAACATATAAAATTAAATGATCTTTCTAGATTCAAGTACTAACGGAAGAAAAAACACCTGATGCTGAGTCCATGAAAGATGCACTTAGACGAGATGGAGTCAAAATTATTAAGGAACAATTGAATAAATATATCCTTTCCCTAAAAAAAGGTTAATTCATTAATAATATACTGCCTACTACATACATGTCTAGTATAGATATTGTCCATTTCGTATAGTGGTATAGTCAGTGAAACTTGGTATTTTACTAATGTACTTACCAATCTCTAATATCGTACAGAATACACAAAGGGAATGATTCTTCCAAAAAAAGAACCTACAGTCAACACCAACATGTCCAAACTGTCATTAGGAGCTCCTGTCGGATCTTCAAAAGTATGAATACTTTGTTTTGTACATCAATTTTTGAAATATAAAATGTAGACACATCATATACGTTTTGTATGTTATGTTTGTTTTCTCATGTCTACATTTTCTAGACTACAAGCGATACATTGAATGGAGTAACTGCTCCTACGAAAGGAGTTAAACTAGACCTTTGTGATATCACAACGAAAGCTTCAATGAAGTGTGGTGCGTTGGATGTCTATAATGCTTTAACTAGACCAGAGGTTCAAATTTACAACATTTCAATTTATTTCGTACAATTATGGTTCAGCACACCACTATAATAATAAAAATCGTTTTTGCTGCCTTAATTATGTAGATGTTCATAGCCTTCACAAATGGAGGAACGATTGAACCAAAGGTTGGAGGGACCTTTAGTATGTTTGGAGGCAATGTGCATGGAAAAATCCTAGAGCTCGTACGTACCTAATTTACTTTTTTGTCTTGTTTTACTAGTTTTATTTAACTATATACTTAAGACAGCTTTGCAATAATTTTTCTTCTCAATTCATAGGATCCACCAAAAAAAATTGTTCAAGAATGGAGATTTAGGCATTGGCCAGAAGGGCACTATTCTACTGTTACATTTACAATTGAAGAAAAAAATGATACAACTGATGTAATTGTAAATCAACATGGCGTCCCTTCAAAGTAAGATTAGTGAAAACAAAATCTGAATAGGAAAGATATAGTACCATACGTAGATATATTATGGATTTTCAAATATGTAAATACATGTATTGTACAACTTGTTTACCTTTTTATTTATTTTACAGAGACAAAGAAAGTGCGAAGGACGGCTGGGAACAGTTTTATTGGTCCGCGATGAAGAGAACATTTGGATTCGGATCATACATTTTATGAAGTGAAAGTTAATGTGACGAACAAGTTTATGTAAAACATAAAAACTACACTATTTCTTACACCGAAAAAATGTGAAATGTCTTAACATACACAGAGTACTTGAGATTAAGTCGGGTATTTCAACGGGTATTATAACTATATTTACAATGCCTGTTGTGCATATTGTACGTCGTCGTTTGAAAAATATTTGTAACACCATTAGAAGTATCACCGTCTCACCAAACAATTCCTATTTAAGTTCGAACAACAACAACAAGTGAATATAATGAATATTATCATGAAAGTGTTAGTTATTAGTTATAGCTCGGAGTTTTTTTAAAAGAAAAGTAGAATAGGGAAATAACAAGAACGAAGCTTTGTCATTTAAAATCTGAAACAAAAATAACTCCATCATGTTCCGTATTAGACGACGATTACTCCTTTATAGAGGTATATACTTATGCTACGTAGATAATGTAACCAAATAACATCAAATTGAGTTATATAAATGATTGTGCATTGTAAAACCCAGATGAATCGTCGTCGACTTCGAGTATTTGTTTTCTGTACCTATATATACACACAATATATATGAAAGCCTAAAAGTAATTCATGGGCAAAATTCAACACGCCTAAAATACTGTTTGTAGCATCACGTAAATGTTTTTAATATTATTATATAATTAAATATAATATTATTATGATTATTATTAATTACATAAATTTGCAGGCAGATATTGTAAGGATACGTACTTATACCTATAAAACATACATTTATTTTTAATTTTAAATGATTGCAATCATATTATTAAGTAAATATTGCATGTGTATAAACATGAAAAAAACGGCAGAACATGTCCGCGTAAATGATGATTAAGTATGTCTCATTGGAAAGGATTGAAAGCAGAAAATAAATATTAATTATGACAAAAGAAGAAACATTCTTTATTTTTATTTTTATTTATCATAAGTATTACAATCCTATATTTACGGTATTAATACTAACGTTGAAAAGATTCCTAATTTGACTTTAGAGTATACATGTTTTGAAAAATAAGTACTAAAATTTTCTAAAGTACTTAAAAATAAATTACGGATTTGATGCGAGTACATTGAAAAAATGGTAAACTTCCTCAGAATCATATACTGCAACTTGGCTTCGACATATTTTACACTTGACAGGATTGAAAGTGTCATTTACCGGTAAGTTGGCCGGATTTTCTGACATTGTATCACCATCATGCACTTGCATTTTTTTTAAAGTTTCATCAATAGGAATTTTGCTTCTTTTACTGTTCCTTTTGAATCCCCTTGTTTCTTTGACAGGGACTTGTAAAGTTTCTTCTTTGACAATATGGCAATTCATTACAAACATAGCTCTGTATTGTCCAACATACAATTCATGCTGATGGTTGAGAAAGGTAAAAATAATGGCAGGTTGAATTTTCCAAGAAAGATAAAATAAATAAAACAGTATTAGTTATTTTCATGTTAGGTACTTGTAAACATGGTAAAACAATGAATTCAATAATATACTGGGTTGTAAATATATAATATTATAATATAAATATATATAAAAAAACATTCGTTACCTGTTGACAATCTAAACAAAGAACAGTGAAACAGGCAGGACAGTTAAGAACAGCATCAGAACTAGGGAGCGGTTGGACATCTGACGGAATTATTTTTGGTGCCCCGTCCGAATCTTTTGTTGGACTTTTACAATATTTTCTTCTTCGGCGATCCACCCAAGCTTGATCCCTTGAATCTGAGACAATTTTATACACAGGATCATATAGTGTCGAGAAAACGTCTTTGTAAAGCTTTTAAATTGTACATTCCTAAATAATTCAATATTTCATGTTATTACCCGAGTCTGGATCGTAGAATAAATCGTCATTGGATGGGATTGTCTTTTTTTCCTTCTTTACTTTACGAGTTTGTTCATCGTCTCCTTCACTTTCATCTGAATCAAAATAAATTTCATCGTAGAATGATTTTGGTGCCTTTTCACTCTCACTCTCCACCCCTGCTTTATTTGAAGATGAGGATGATGATGATGCATTAGTAGTTGAACTTTTATCTACATGGATTTTAGTTGCATTAGATTGTTCAGAAATGGACATTGAAGTTCTTGGTGAGTCCGTAATTGCAAATTTAACGGATTTTTTAGGAGGTTGAGAACCTGCACTAGTTGAAAGTCTACTACAACTGGATTTTGTTGGTATTGGGGAAGGACATGGTGATTTTTTATTTAATGATGAACTCGACGATGAACGACTAAGTGATTTTTGATGTTCTAATCCTCCTTGACTTTCAACTTCAAGAGCTCGTTTATCTAATTCTGCTTCCATCTCAGCCTCAAAATCATCTACATCTCGACTCTTTTTTGATTGTGCTGGCTTCGAGGCCATGAGCATGGTAAATAGTCTGTCATTATCTCGAGCTTCTTCTTCTTCACTAAAATCATATTAAAAAGAAGGTATTTATTTATATGTAAACCTTTAATAGAATTTGTATAGTATTACATTACAATAAATAAAAACAACAGTTAATTGTATTATACAACTTGTATACACTTGAACCTGTGAGAAAGTCTATTTTCAATTTTTCTTGTGTAATTGTAAGTATATATACATATGCAATATGAACGTATACCTATCCAAGTCACAGTCAATTCTGTCAACATCTGAATCCGAATCTGAACCAAAATCTAAATAATCTTCCATTTTTGCTGAAACTCTTCTGGTTTCCTGTAATTGAAGGATTAATATTTTACTGTTAAATCGTGTAAATAATTTAATCGATAATTTAATAATTTACACGCCAAGTCAAACGTTAAAATTTATTGATGTGTGTTTAATAAAAGTATACTTTACAATGAAATTTTCGTCTCTACGATATTAATACCTGGTAAACAAAGGGAAGAACGGATAATAATAAGCTTAATTAAAATACTAAAGACAATTTAACTATAACTATCTCAAGCTTACACAAGTCTTTGGGAAAGACTTTCGAATTAATACTTTTAATAAAAGTCAATTTTGACGAACGACGATTCGTTGTCAACCAAAGAGTATAGAATCTTGGGAAGAGGGGAACTCTTAAGAGTTTTGTGTGTAATTGAAATGAAGGATTTGAATTGG
>JAIUND010004037.1:0-13435 GCA_034699125.1 Gisinianus flammeolus | reverse complement strand
GGGTCCTGTCAATTTCATTCCGTGTATTCTTGTTTCAAAGTTGCAAAATCGGCATAAAGAGGGAGGCGCCCCTGTGTGCATGGGCCCAGCCTACCAATGAAAAGCGATAGGGTCCTTTAATACCTAGTGTGGCATCGCCACGCTCAATTGCCGGCAGTGAGGATTTTAAACTCTGATTTTATGTATATTTCTTAATTCTATAGACAAAGGCTTGACTTTATTATTCTTTCAAAGTGAAAGAATTCTGGAAAAATTATACTGACTATTTTATACCTACTACATTGCATTTATATATATTTTAGGGGGAAATATGATCTTTCATATTTCCTATATTATTTTAATTATTGCTTAAATAATTGCTTCCTTTTTCTAAATCCGAAACAATCCCACCAATTTCACTAGAAAACAAAGCTTTAACACACATATACATGAAAAAAGTGATGTGAAAATTGTAGATTGAGAGTGGTCGTTAAAAAAGTGCTGCCTTTGAATTCGAATTCGATGTCATGTAATAAAATTATTCAAATTCAAAGCCAACTGGTTTTGATCTTCATGCTCACACCCTTTCAAAAAAAGGAATGTGAGAAAAACTTGTGAATATATATAGAAAACTATGGAGAATGTTGAGCTGTGAGACTGATTGTGTCTCATGAAAACAAATGAGGAATAAATGCAAATCCAAACGAGTTTTTTCTGCCTTTTTGCCTTTGTGAATTTCCTACTCTCAGCTCGTTTGGGATTTCTATATATTCAACTTTTCATCTTTGCACTCGAGTGCAATCGGAAAATTTTACATTGTTTCATTTGAAGTCGACTGTGCATGGAGAAGGCGTGCTGCAATTTCTGGAATTTCATCAGTGTATTATAAACTCACTCACTCACCTAATTATTGAGAAAACAATTCCAGATTTCTATATAGAGGTTTTGAAGCGAAAGGAAATAATTTTGGAAGATGGCCCTCGGAATTTCTTCCGTTACAATTCAAATGAGCAGGATTATTATTATTTTCCCGCTCATTCCCCTTGTTGCGTTTTTTCCAACTGACACAATTGCACAAGATATTTCGACGACCAACGTGAGATTTTTGATTTACCTATAAAACAAACAAATGACAGCCACAAAACTTGATGTTGAATATTTTATTGAGATTTTTTGATTTTGGTCATTTTGTGTTGTACGTTTTGTCTTTTGATATAGACAACGGCGGGGATTTTAAACTGGGTCGCGCCATCCGAACTTGAAGAGTTGTTTCCATATTTTATAAGTGGGCGAGATCGAGAGGGCTCCCCAGGTAAAATTATATACATATATATATATATATATACAAAAAGAGAGTTCACCGGTTTGAAGTTTGAACCTTTGGCCACGGTCCTGAGTTCAAATCCACACAGGACCAAATTTTTTATATATTTATTCACACTTTGGATTTTTTGGATTTCTCTATTATTCATATAAAATTCCAGTTTGTGTCTTTGAGATTGGCCGCTGGGACATTCGGGCGACGATGGAAAAGGGCGGGAAAATAGTGGAGGATTTTCAAAAGTACACGGAGCAAATGACGGAGCGATTTTTTGATAGTCCACGGAGATTTGGGGCGAATGGGCGACAGGACCTTATTATCATTGCGGATTTTGATGAATATTCCTTGAGACAATTTGCAAGTGTTCCAAGTAAATTATATAGCCGCCAATTTCTATTTATACACGCCACAATCCTGTTTCTTTATCGTTACATTTAATATTTTTGATTTTGAACTTTGAATTTCAAATTTGCCGCATGTGAATTTGAATTTATCTTTAAACTTGTTCACTTTTTTTTACCTTTGTACACACACAGCCGTCGAGAAAATTTTGAATATGGTCCGGCATTTTGTGGGAGTTCTACGGCGGGAAAATTCCATGAAATTTGCTTATATTCTTAACGGTGAGCATATATAAAAAATAATATCCAAAAATCCAAACTCCGAATTAAATGTTTATGAAAACAGCAGTGAAAGGAACAGGAAATTGAAATAATTTTTGGGCGGGAATTTTGTTTACAGCAAATTTCCTATTCCAGAACGTTTTCGCTTTGATGAAGCCGATTTTGGGGGACATTACAAATTTGGTCGAGCTGTACGGAACGAACAAGGAGAAATGGGAACCGATTTTGCTCAAGAGAATCCCCAAAGATGAACTTCCAGCGTGGATGGGAGGCTCGGCCAATCACAAACCTCTTCAAGTCTACGGCTGATGTGATGGAAAATTTGGTTAATTTTTATTAGCAAACGAAACAATTCAAAAAAACACATGTGACATTTCCTGAATCTTTCCGTTGACTGCGTGTCCACATATATTTGAATTTCTAATATGTAAATACAAAACTGAAGACAGAGACCGAGAGCACGTGACACATGACGAGATGTAAAAAATATACTTATCCGTGTTCACATGCACGTGTCGTCCGCACCGCAGAAAGCGAAAAACATATTCAAAAATAAATACATGACTATAGTCTCGGGCATTCATTCAATTGTATTAATTACAAGACCGTTTTTGATTAATCCGAAAAACCCAAAATTCAAATTCAAAATTCAAAAAAGGTCCGGTGAATTTGGATATTGTCATCATTTATATAGCGGCCAGTTGGACGGATAATTCCTGTGATGAAGGCGCACAATTCGCGCATTTCCCAAAAGTGATCTGTGCCAATTGGATGAGGATTCTTATATAAAAAAAATCCGATTTTATATACCTTTTATTTAAAATTGATTTCCCACTTTTTTTGTTCCCGGCCATACAACCCCAGGGGTTTTATAACAGTATATACGGTATGGGTGTCTTTCATTTGTGCTGATTTTTATACACTTTAAATGTGCTCGCAACAACAAAAACAAATACAGGGGGAAAATGGGAAATTTGTTGGCTTTTGCGAAATGTGTGAGCGCAGAGAATTTCCGTTTGTGTGTGTGTGCGTGCACACAATCTATAATTCAAAACCTAACGATTTGCTCGGCTTTCCATTCGCACGCTAATGAGACAAATGCAAGATGAATGAATGAGACGATGAAAAAAAGTGGAAAACCTTCGGAGTGGATATTATATATATTCCATTGTAAAAGGCCAATGTACAGATATATTAGCAATATTGCGATTTGTAATCTCAATCCAGTTTTCCAGACACTCCCCCTTTTTTTGTTCAGAGCACATCTTTCTGCGTTTTCCCTTTCATTTCGTGTTCAGATTTCTGCCACATTGCCAATCAACGAGTTTTTTTTGGGACTTGTTGTTTTTATTGACTTTTTTCCAACGAAATTTTATTGACTTTTATTTTTGGTGTATGTATATATTCAGCCGTGGAAAAAATTTCCTTGTTCATGTTTTGCATTTAAATTCTCCCTTCAAAAGTAAAATTTGTCACCACAGAGCAGAACACTGACATTGGTTCAAACTTGTTGGAAATTGACAAGTTTGTCCTATAACTTTTCACTATATACAAAAACCGAGCGTTGATTTAAATTATTTTATATATTTCTGAATTTTTTACTAATCCAATCAAACAACCTGATGCTGCTGCTGTTTGAAGACTTGAACCCAGCACATTTACACAGGATTTGACACGCATTTCCCGTCCGAATTTGAACCCAACCAAATTCCACTTGAAAACTCAAAATCCCCGCCATTGAACCAAGACACAGCACCAAAAAGGACACGAGGAAATGTTTGATTTGAAACGGCTCGAGTTCCGTCTGAGTCTGCGCTGCTGTCAATTCAGTGACCTTAAGCGCATTCAAGTCCTTGGGACTACTCTTCATCCAGCGCCGACCCTTCCCCGCTTCCACATCCAAAACGGTCTCCATCCATTTTGAATAGTGTCCGCCATCCCTCAGCCGCGCCGTATTCAAACTGATCAAATCATAATATTTCGAATGTTTCCTTAGTACAATGGACAGCGTACTAGTAATTAAAGAGTCCTCCGCGCGAGATTTCTTCAATAATTCAAATTTCGGATGAACCGACAAGTTCCTCGCGATGAATGGCCCACCGAGGAAATCCCAGATGATGCACACGGTTTTGGGGGTGAGCGCGGATTGGACAAGGCATTCAGAGCCGCTAGGCTCCAGGCGCATGCGCTCCTTGAGGAGGATATGCATTGGATTGGTGGGTTGACGGAAGAGGAGATCACATGGGGAGCCAGGATAGTGCTTTAACACAATCGAGTAGTCTCGGCGCTCGGACAGTTCCTGCCAATCCCTCGGCAACTCTTCAACCTCGGGGAAAGTCAGAAAGGAAATCAAGTTGCAATTGTAGAAGACGCCAATGATCATCGAGTAAAACATGAAGAGCGCCATGGGGAAGCGCACACTGTTGGGAGATGGGATGGATTGCGCGAGGAGGGCGCAGTATGGCAGGATGAGAGCGCTGAACAGGAAACTTTCTTTCTAAAAAAAAGGTCACAAGTTGAACAGTTGAAGAGCTGAACCGTTCCATAATTTACAATGATATAATTTTGATAAGTATTTCATATTTTGATAGGATTTTGAATAGGTGCAGAAAGTGCGGGAAACAAACCGGGAAATTGGAAATTATGCAAGTTTTTTTTTTTACTGTTACCCGGTCCTTTGCGAGGGCGGGCTTTTTAGGGTGTGCCGGCGGCAGCCGGGCGTTCATGGACATTTGAATGTAGAGGATGGGGGCGATGAGGCCGATGGAGAGGAGAACAAGCGCCCAGACTTCCGGCTCAAATGGGTAGACAATGGCAATGGCTTTGATGGTGATTTGTGGGCGGAGCGTGAAGAAAGCAAGGCCTTGATGGATTAATGGAGAAGAAAAGTCCGCAAAGGGATTTCGATGAACATTGTTGCCCATGAAAAAACCCATGTCCATTTCACCAGAGTCTAGTGCACCAATGTAGCCGTTCCTATTATATATATTAAGGCCGCGAACGTTCAAAAATATTTACGATTTGGACAAAAGAAAACAAACGCATTTTTTTTTAATTTTATAAAAAAAAAAGATTGAGAATTTCTGAATTTCTGAATTTTGTATGCGCAGAATTTTATAAATTATTAAAATTTTGGGGATAGTTTTCGATTTTGAATAAAGAATCCCGTTTTTCATGATAGAGTTTTTCATGTCCCTTGAAAAATGGAGGAAATTCTGGATTCCGGATTTTGCATGATAATGAGAAAAACCTTGTCAATTTTCATTTTCATTTCCCTTTAGAATTCAAAAATTTCGAAAATTCGAAAGTTTTGTTGTTTTTTTTGCGTAGAAAGTCGAGTTCAGTTTTGAATTTGGCGTGAAACAGTGTGTGAAACAAATTCTGGATTTTGTTTCAAAATTCGTCATTTTTTTTGTATACTGCTTCAATGTCGAGAAATGTTTTGAATTTGTCTTAGAAATATACGCAAAAATGTGTGGATTTTGGTTTGAAAGGCAAACAAAATTTGAATTTGGCACAAAAAAACCGTAATTTTCTATGTAAAATCGTTCACATTTTTTAAATTTTTTCCTCGCATATAGAAAATTTGACATAATTTTGTAATTTGCATGTGGAAATGAATCCTTACCAGCTCCCGTTCAGATTTCGACCAAGATTTCGGTAGTTTTTGAACAGGATGTTGAAGGTAAAATTGAATTGCTGGGATAGACTTTCCATCGTCTTAAATGTCAATCCAGCAAAAGGAATTCCTTGATCATCCCGAATCAAATGAAGCGCCACGGGGAATGCATCTGCCGTCACATGACTTCCACTCACACCACCATCATTCCTTGTCCTCCATTTCCAAACGGAATCCAAATTGGGATTTTTGTACTGTTGAACATTGTAGGAAAATGTGGAGCCTTCCTGTTGAATCACGCGCGGAAATGCGCTGGAAGAACCTTCACCTTCCAGGAAAACCCCCGTTTTGAACTTTAACGTACTCAGAAAGTTTTCATTCGCCCTAATCTCAAAGGATTTGCCAGATCTTATTTTCAAATCAAAATTGCCGCCGCCGCCGCGGACAGGGAAAATCCTGAGAAGCTGTTTAGGAAAGCCAAGGAAAATGTAATGTCGCAGTTGCGGATTGAGGCGCATTTGGAAATTATTCAGGGCTTGAAGCATCTCAAAAATCCACAAATTGCCCACAACTAATTTTTCCGTGTCAAAGTCTGATGCTGATTGGAGGAAAATCAACAAGTTTTCACAATGCAAGGAAAATCTTACAATTTGCTGATGGGGATTCAAGGCAATGGGATTTTGTTTCAAATCCAAAGGACGAAACACAAGAACGATTGGCAAATGAAATGGCAGGAAATTGGATTCAAATTCAAATTCCCGCCAGTCTTCCACATTCATCACGAGCAATTTGAAAGAACAATAATCCGCGGGTTTTGTTGATCCAAAAACGATGTTACGGTTCCAAATTTCGGATGCTAATTCAAGTGCCTTGGAATTCCTCACCCGTTTTTCTGATTTGAAGCCGCTGATTTGACGGGCATTCATCATGGAAATCAAGAGAATGCTCAAAATGCTAAAATGAACAATTAAATCCCGGTAAAAATCCGTGTGGAATTTTGTCGTCATTTTCATTTTATATAATATATATTTGCTCAAAATCCCCTGACAATTGTTGAAGAGAAAATCGGAAATGGAAATGACGGGGAAATTGTATGAAAAGCACAAGAGCGGGTTTTCTTGTAATATTGACTGTGTAATTGTGAGAATTGGCTTAAATTGTCACAGATAAACTTAATTGGCTCATTTCATCCTGTGCTCTCTTTATCTTCTGCTTGTTTGTTTCCCAGCAGTAATTGATGTCAATTTGATGTGACATGTTGAGGACGATTAATTGAAGGAAAGTGAACAGGGAATTTCCTCGGTTCGTCACATTCCCAAACGCTGTATTTTTGTTTTCCCTGCTCATTTTTTTCCTTCCCATATATCGTCTGTTAAGTTCAAAATCGTACTATAATTATTTTCCTTAATTTCGTTTGTCCGAGTTGACCTGCTCTGGAGGTCAAAGTATTAAAGATGGAGCTTTGGGTCCAGCGACATTATTGTAGAACAGGTCATGAGGGACAATAATGTCGCTTGACCCAAAGCTCCATCTCAAATACTTTGACCCCCAGAGCAGGTCCATACTCGGACAAGCGAAATTAAGGAAAACAATTATAGTACGATTTTGAACTTAACAGACGATATATATAATCGTCCTCAAAGTGTCACATGAAATTGACATCAATTACGGGGAAACAAAAGCAGAAGATAAGTGAAGCAGCATTTTATATATAGTAGCCAAAACTGGATTAAAAATATATGTATTTTGATTTCAAAACTTTTGTGCGTTGGACGATATTCATATTAATGTTCGATTATGTATATATAATACTTATCAAGTTTTTTTGTTTCTTTATTTATAAAATAACTGTGACTTTGTTAACAAATATACCAAAAACAGATAAATCACGATAATATTCTATATCCTGATTAACAATTTGTCATGCGTCAACCATTTTTTCACCATTAGGTTTTTAGGGAGCGAGCTCCCCTTATGAAATGACACATGTGCGTGGTGCGTTCTATCGAGAATATATAGTTGGAATTTCCCATGTTAAGGTTACGAGATAGGCAGGTGGATGCGTGGCGCCCTCCCCGCTAAACAACTTTTTTGAAAATCTGCCATGTGTTACTGTTGGCCAAGATAAAATATAAATCCTTTGATTTCCAATGGATCGCTCACTTGCCTCAACACATAGAATTTGAGTACAGATAGTTGAGATATTATAGTTGAATAGATGATTAGAATTTTTAATCAGGAAATGCTCGGGAATGATCATAAAGTTCAATAACCACAATTTGAATGCGTCATCCTTACATTTATATATAATATATATATATACACATTCAAATCATTGGATTTGGTTGACAAGAATCAGAAAGTTGACTGAAATTGACAAAACACCAAATTTATTTGTATTTGACATTCGATGATAATTAAAACATTGCATTGTACTTAATTATTAATTATATTTAATCAAATCAGGAAGGAAAGATACACAAACTATATGTATTACATTTCCTGCAATTAATTGATAGAAAATACAAAGGAAATGTCACAAATGGACAACACACTATATTTGGCAGAATTTGTATATATATTTGCATTTGTATTTGTATCTGCTGTATTTCACCAATAATATAATGAAAGCATCGTATACTTTTGCATCAAATCAGGAAGGAAAAATAAGCGGAAAATTGCATTACACGCACCGTCAAATGAGGCGAGATTGAACACTTTAGGCAAAAACTGCAGAGAGGTCACTGAATGTTTGACCTTGAGTAGAGGTCAAACGGTTAACAATTTGTTAGTTTCGTCTTTTGTAATGTTGTTCAGCACAACATTTTACACCTCTCCAGAAATTCGCAGGTTGGTTTGTCAAACTTTCAATTTTGTGTCACTTAATTGCAATTAACTCATTTAAAACCTAGTAAGAGTAACTTTTTGCAATTCTCTTTTGATGCGGAGTATATGTGAGAAACACTCCAAAATCTCTTTAATTGACAATTAAGTGCCATCGTTGTTCAATCCCGCCCCATACCCCTTTTTCTGAACATGGCCCCACTTAAGAATTAATTATGGACAAACGGGACATTTTTCAAGGGTGCTGTCAATTGTCAATTGGAACTCATGTCAAACCAATTGCCGGACTTACCCACTTACCAAAAAATGTTTCATAAAAATGTGTCAACAATTGACCATTATATACAGAAGAAAGCGCACTCAATTTTTGCCTAAAGTGTCCAATCTCACCCCATTTGACGGTATCTATATTTCAGGCACAAACAGGTGAGCAAATATTTGCGAATGAGACTAGTCACAGCTGATGTGTGTGTGTGCATGGAAAGACAAAAATTAATAGATATGACGAGGCCCATACGTATATACTATATATATAAACTCCATGCAAATGCAAATGCTGTACCTATATTCTGCGAACAACCACACATTTCTTTTTTCATTTTCACCATGCACACACATCATCCCATATATATTTTTGATCATATATATAGTCAAAAGTTTTTAGTTCTTCTCCATCACACACGGTCTATATTGCAGTGAGAATAAACGTTGGGAAAATGAGGTCAGCCCATTTTCTCCTTGGAATTTTCGTCATCGTTCTGGCCATGATGACCCTTTGCCCAGGTGAGATAACAAAAAAAAGGACATTTTTGTATACAGAAACTCCTCCCCCTTTCCCATATTATTCCATTTGCTTTTTTGCATGCAGAGACTGTGTACTGCGGTTTGTGGACGCAATGGGAGCTGTGGGAACTTATGTGGATTTGATATACAATTTTAATTATAATTAATGTGAATGTGATGAGTGATGTGTGTGGGCATTTATTTTGTTTGCACATCAGGGAGTACAAATGCTCAGATCAGCTGTAAAATCGACCGAAATTTGTGTGGGACGGCCTGCAAAGCTCTGAAATACCAAGCGATCCCATTTTGTGACGGGAAATGTAAGGACGGCTGGTGCACTTGCAGTCTCTGCCCGCCCTTTCAAAAACCATGGAGGAAAGTCGAAAGCAAAATCAAGAAGATCACAAAGAAATTCGGATGAGCAAAATGCAATGCGCCACAGCAGCAATTCATTATATAATTATATATATATAATTTTCGTAATTAGAACACAGTTCATGTCTAATCAATTTTCTTACGAAATTACGCGCGAATATGCATATATACGGAGCATTTTAAAATTAATTTGTTTATATACACACAGCACAGCAATAAATTGCATAAATTGCAGGAATCGTAATCGTACATAAATTATGGATTATTTGGCGACACGAGAATTTGTAATGGCGGGTAAAATGGAAAAAGTTGGTGAAAATTAAATATTTGAATATTTTGTTTATGAAAATAAAAATAAAATCCTGCAGCAGGAGTGTGGAAATATCCTGAAAATAATTATAATCCATTATCCAAACAATTAATATACAGAAAAACAGACGCGGGGATTTCAAATGGCCTTGTAGAATATTTCCGTACATTTGACCTCCCGACATTTCCCCCCACCATCGAAATAATTCAATATGAAATCATATCGAGTTTTGGCGCAATCCGCGCAATCGCCACAGGCGACGGACGACGACGCGCACGACTGCGTCCTCGGCGCAACCTGACAAAAACAAAAAAATTCTCGTAAAAGTTGAAGAGTGCTTTAATTTAATTAAATGAAATGAAATGAACTTTCAACTTATTTCTACTGTATATATCTGTATTTTTGTATATACCGGGAGCAACGTCCACAAATCGTAGTAGACACCAGGTCTGAGGATGGCGGGAGGTTTGAGTTGAACATAGAAAATCTTCCCCTCTTCCGCATTCTCCACCGTCCACTTCCGGTCCATTAAGGACGGCAGTGGTGGAGATTTCAAATTACATTCATACAGACTGGACTCTGTTTTAAAGGGGATGGTGATTTGGTAGGTGCTGGAATTTCCTTGGAGGATTGGCCCAACAAAACCCAAACCTTGAATCTCCATCATTTTCTTCGTCCTTATCCTGTGCGTGAATTAACCATAAGAAACATTTATTGATTCATTTACATTTCCATGCAGATTCAAATTTGAGTATATACAGGGTGGTTCACTCACGTGATGCAATTGGGTCTGTCATTGCGAATGAATGGCGAATCACTCCACGTCGTTTTGTACAGTGAAATCCGTTCACATTTCTCATGCAATTCCAATTCCATTTGGACTCGCTCCAAATTCCTTTTGAGAATCAATTCTTTCTCCTGAAACTCCTGTGCACAATTTTTAAAAGAAAACAAATCAAATGGAACGAGAAAACCCGCGCGTAATTTCAAAAAAAAACCAAAAAAAAAAACAAATTAAATATTCGTGCTGTGTGGGTTTGTGGTCATATTGGGATTTTTTACTAGACATTTCTGCGACTCCTCGAACCATTTCATTGTCATTTTCTCCAGTAGATTTTCCACAGCCGCAGTTTCCTTTTCCTGTCCTCTCAGTTTCTTGGCGCTCTCGTTCAAATCCGCTTTCAACTGTTGTAACCAGATGAAGAAATGTCCTTTCACTTTGTCATGCTCAGTCTTTTTGATGTACCAAACGCGGAAGTCCGGCTCGTAAATTTCCTCTGGAGCATTCAAATCCTCTGCAAATTTACACAATTGAAAGTCACACACATATTTCCCATTAAATTCGTAATTGCATTTGATTTTTGAAAATCCCGCCATTTGTTTTATTACCGTGAGTGTAGATTCGCCGACGGATGAGAACTTGATTTGGAGAATCCGGCTCATTTCTATGTATTATATTAAAAAACCATAGACGATAATAATAATAATAAAAATGCGGGAATTTTGAACAATTTATAGCCCGTTCACATCCCGATGATTTTCATATTTATAAGATATGCATTTGAATTTTGAATTAATATACTGGATTTCCCGCTCCAAAAACAAACGCAAGACCTCCGCCGACTTTTCAAGCGTCAAACTTTGGGTGGGCAAAACGCGGGTGAGGAATTCGGATTTCGTCATGGCCAGAAACCGAATTTCCGGGAGAATCGGTTCAAGTAGTTTTTGAAGAGCCTCCGGCGACTCGGATTCAAATTGAGTTCCCGCCCATCTGTAGAATTAAAATTAAAATTAAAATTCAAATGACAATTTGAACATTATCCCTATAATTTTAAACATCACTTGCATATTATATGGAAATGCTATAGAAATAAGAGCGGGAAATTCAAAAATATATATATATACATACACGAGGATGGATTCAAAGAGAGAAATCTCGCTGGAGATGATCAAATCTGAGCTTGCGCAAATTTCCCGCCAGTCCTTAGAATTCAAACAGATGAGTTGATCTGAACTGACGTCGATCAACACGGCATTTCCATTCCTATATATAAAAATACACCAATAAGAATTCATTTTTTTTTACTTTGCATCGCTTTTTTTGCAAGTGTTATATAAAAAAAGAAATCGGACTTGATAATGAAATTGAGGGCGCGCTGCGTCAAATCCTCAACTTGAAATGCTCGCGCTCTGTGGAAAATCTGCAGTGCAGTTTTCAAATTGATGAAATTCCCGCTGCTGATGCTTTCAGAGTCCGGCTGCATTACAATCAAGTTCAAAATCCGCTGGATTTCCTCGACCAAATCCAACACTTGTAGTGTCTGCGCGAGTCGCCAGAGCGACAAAGTAGCGACCAAATCCTCAACAAGTCCCGACCAAATCCACGACTGTGTGTAAAAATACTACACAAAAATCCATCACAAAAGATGGCAATTCACAATTCACTTGATTTTACTATATAGACAATAAAATTAAACAATAATTGAATTTTTGATGATATATAAAAAACGCGGGTTTTTCGTTTTCGTTTTCGTCTCACCTTGAGCAAATCCATAAATGTTTTCGGGTTCAACTGTGGGAAATAAAGGATTTGACGGCCGCGCTCAAAAATCAACAGTTCTGTCCCCAACAATTCTCTTTCCAGGACGGGTGAGAAAATCATGAGGATTTCCTGGATGACCCCAATTCGAATTTCCTGCTCTCCCTCTTCTTCCCCCAAAATGAGCGTGAGATTCCCGTTCAATTCCTCCTCCAGCACGTGACTCATCACCGCCTCATGACTATCCAAATTCAAATTCGAATTCAAATTCGAAACCTCCCGCCGCTCCACTTCATTCACAATCCCCGCCAACCATCGAGCCATCCCGTCCTCGTTTTCGTTTCGCCCAATGTGTGAATTTCCCAAATGAGTAAAACGAACGGGGAAATTCAATATAAATATACAAAATTTGTATTGTAAATTGATGTGGAAAATTCCACTGTTGTTCCTTCACGTTGGCCGCCTTATTTTACAATGCGGAGGTTTTCCATATATTCTGTGTGTGCATGTGTGTTTCTCATTTGAATCTTTCTCTTTCTCTTTCTGTTTCCTCACGCACACAGCACACACACAAGTGATGGAATATATTTCTCACACAGCTGCTGCTGGGATTTTGAAGGGTCTTCTGAGCTCCCCTTCAAAACCTTTTGGACTTTCCTCTTAATACACCTTTAAATGTTTTGGAGAGAGGACGAGTAAAAAGAGATCAGGAAACTGATGTGTTTACAGGGAAAAAAGGAAGAAGGAAAAGAAAGCAAATTGTGTGTGAGAACTGAGAACTGAAAGAGAGAGAGCTGTGTGAGTGAAAAGGGACAAAATAACACATGAACGCATTTCCAGCACAGCCCTTTTCGTCTCCAAAGAGTCTCCGCACAAAATCAAAGGGACAATTTAAGTACACACTTTTGACACACACATTCATGTATACATTCCAGAGAGGAGCATTGGGATGGGATCGTCCCGACCCCATGGTCCCATCCCATCCCGAACTCGGGATGGGATGGCTAAACGCCAACGAGTTTCGGGATGGGATTTATTTTGT
>JAIUND010004036.1:0-13436 GCA_034699125.1 Gisinianus flammeolus | reverse complement strand
TCTCGCTCTCACTATAATGTATCTGTAGCATTCATTTCAATTGGATTTTGATTACGTATTAATTCCTTTTGTCTTTCATCTGTGTTATATCATATCATATTCCTTCAACTCCTTTTCCTTTTATCATTTCCCTACACAACAATTCATTATCTCACAGCTCTCATTAATTTGCTCTTATGGTTATCATCCTACATCATCATTAATACCACTGAGTTTTACCTCAAATGAATCTCGTATGCCTGTGCACTTCAAGAATCCAAAGTGTTAAATGAATGGACTCTCTAACTATGACTATGACCATAATCACAATCACACAATTATCTACACGTAAATACATGTATCTTATACTCAAACATTTTTGTGTATAATATGAATGCAATGCTTCAGTTCAGTTCAGGTGTCTCGGTCTACTGTCTAATAATTTACTGGGCCAGCACTATAATATGTAGATATGTGACTTTGTTTGTACTAATTTATCATGTTTACTATTGTGCTTAATGTGCTTTTAACTAATTATAGCAATAAAATATTGATAATTGATAATCGCCACTGATTACTTTCCATTTACTATGCAAACTACAAAAATAACTTTAGCCTATCTATCTGTAAGATACATACAATGATTTCCCACTTTTGCTTTTATCCGTGGCTCACGGATTTGCAATGTAAGATTTACTCGTACTTTTTAGAAAAAAGAAAATGTGTAGTAACAGGAACATGAATGTATTTTAACATTTTAACCTAAAATGAGTAAAATGAATAGATTTCTTAATTTTGTGTATGTTATGTACGATATATATAGCCAGCATGGCAGAGCACAAGCGAACTCAGAGAACTGGAAAGCGATGACAGAATTTGCTTATTGCACATGAAATATCTGCGAGTAGAAATCATTGGCGAGCGACAAAGAATCGGCCGAAAAGTTTTTCGAGTCCTAAATATATTAAAAAATTGTGGTTTTTGTTAAACTTTTTAATACTTATTTAATTGGTTGTATTTTAAATAGACATAATTAATATTAATTTAGGAAATGGGGGGACGAAACAGAAAGATTCCCGAGTGCCCTTTGCCTTGTAGGGGACAACAATTTGAGGAAATTCTGGTTTTCATTCGCGATAATATACAGCAAGAGTCAAGCAGGCAAGTTTATCATTAAAAATTAAAATGCGAAGGTTTTTAAATGAATATTAATTAATCATTAAATCCCTTTTACTTACCTTTTACTATTTATACTATACTTAAATAATACTGATTCATATTCATATTGTGTTTGTTACAGGTGTATGTATGTGAGTGGTGTGCCTGGAACTGGAAAAACAGTAATCGTCTCGTCGGCAATTGAAGAATTGAAATCTCATTACCGGGATTTGGACTTTAATGTGAGATTATAATAATAATAATATATCCTTAATGTTATTGTTAGACTCTTACTTTAATTAGTAATATTACTATATGTTGTAGGTGCGCATTAGAAGTAGTAGTATACTTTAATAATCCATGAACTGAATTGGAATTCAATCTATTTTCTATATATATATATATATAGCACATTTATATCAATGGACTCACTCTCGGTTCTCGCCCGGATAAATTATGGAAAAAGTTGCTCAAAGGATTGGATGGAGGACAAGCTAAAGCTGCTCCGCAAAAAGCTCTGGACAGACTCACTACATATTTTTCAACTTTGGACATTGTTCCAACTGTACTTGTTGTCGATGAGGTCAGTTTTATTAACAATAAGTCTGTTCATGTGTATTCGATTATGTACAGATATGCATGGTATATTCAACATTTACTCCATATGTGTGATGTGACTTGTTTTTTCAACTATTGTCAGTTACAATTTGATATGTTTTTACTTTAAAACTTTAAATAAATACTTCTTATTAAAATCTATAGTTGGATCAATTGATGGACAAGAATCAGTCAGTATTATACCGTCTTCTCGAGTGGACAAATAATCCAAAGTCTAAATTTACTTTTATTGCTATCTTCAATACCATGAATTTACCCGAGTCTGCTCTTGTCAATCGAAATGCATCGAGAATCGTAAGCTTATGTACAATTACCTATATAAATATAATATATTATCGCTACATATGTATATGTTTTTTATGTCGTAACATTATTGATTACAATGACAGGGATTTGCTCGTGTTGTCTTCCCACCTTATGATCACGCACAACTCAAGGAGATTGTTGAAAGATCCCTTCTTCAGTCAGATGAAAGTAAACGCTACAAGAAATCTCTGAGCGGAGATGCTCTCACACTTTTGTCCAGAAAAGTTGCTGCTATTTCCGGTTAGTTTTTCTTCAAATTTTCATGTTACAATGATTCAATGATAATATCCGGTGTCAATGTATGTAAATATATGCATGATACATAATTATGATGAGTTATGAATTCCAAATACTAGGCGACGCAAGACGAGCTCTGGAGATTGCAAAAAGAACTTTAGAAATCATGGAGAGCTGTCATCATGGAGGGAAAGTCGCAGCTCTGGCTGTGGATGAAGCATTTAAAGAATTATTTTCCTCACCTAAAATTGATACTATTCGGTTAATACAAGATATTTATATAATTTTACCTCAAAACACATAATAGTACAAAATGTTAATTCATGAAAGCCTTACAATTTCTGAATTTCTGTTAATACTAATCAAATGATTTTGATTCAAATTTCTGAAACTTCCAATACAGTGACTGTAGTTCTCTGGAAAAACAAATATTGGAGTCAATCACAGGCGAACTCATACGGACAGGTACAGAAGAGACTTGCTACGGCCCGGTCCAAAGTAATATTATATTAAGAAACAGTTTTGAAGGTGTGTTGATAATCTATAATCTATTATATTATTATATAATAATTCTTTTTCAAGTAGCATCAAAAATTAGTAATATTTATTTTTTATATCCATTTTTATTATCACCATGCCCATCTTATAGGTATGCAACATTCATCAGACAACATAAGTGCTGGTGTAACTCGACTCGCAGCCCTCAAACTTGTGATAGTCGATACGGTTTTACCATTTTTCACTTTTCATACTAAATTGTCCGTGAATGTTCCGATCGAAGATATAAATTTTGCCTTGTCTCGTGATAGAGAAGTGACTTCGGTTTGATCCTACTAGGATCCTATTACTTTTTTTACGTATATAACAATTTGATATAATGAAAACTTTACATGACTGAAAAATTAGTTTCCTACATTTGAAACGTGGAAGTACAAATCTTTGAATTACCGTGTACAATAACTTCAAATTAATTATGCTCTGCTATACAGGTTTCACACTGAGACTTTCAGTTATTCCAAAACGCCAAAACAAAACCTATTATTATTAATTTGACTCAATATGCATGTATTAGATATAATATATTATTATGTAAGTTAATATGCTATATGCTGTATGTTAATATGCGTGGATGTCATATTTAATACAGAAAAGGACATGAACATTAATTTAAAAATAATACCTCGAATGAAAAATTATTTTTCGTTTCGATAACTTTTTGTTTATTTTTAATTTTTAAGAATACATGTATACTTACTTAATTATATATGTCTTGTTTGACAATGATAATGACATTGAAATGTATTTACTGTGTATACCTGCATGACAATAACAAACAGTAAACAATATTCTGAATTATTGGTGACGGCATTATTATTAATAATATTATTATTATTTATTATTAGTTTTCTCTCGAGTATTACGAAATGCAGTGGAAAGTTGTAAATCAAAATAAAATACCGATGAGTGATTAATAGTTTCAACTTTCACTCCTACATTTTTCATTGTAAAAATAATACATAATATACTTATATATACATGTGGTTTATGTACGCGTGGACAATATGAAATAACAAGAAAAAACCTTTCAAATTGTAAGTTACAATTATTAAATATTATTACTACTCTCGCTCTCACTGATACTTATTGTTAGAAAAAGAGAAAGAAAACATTTTCCGATAATTCCTTATGCTTAACTACATTCTCATTAAAAGAGCCTCTAGGCCAGAGGTTGTTTAAATTGGAAAAAAAATTCATCTTCTAGTATAATAAAATATATATATAACCTGATATAAAAATAGTAATACAAAATACAGCAAATGATTTAAATTTGAAATTAAGCTTATCCGAAAGCAGGCTACTAAATATTCTGTAAATACAAAGTGTACGAACAAAAATTAATTATTGTTATTTAGGTTCTATGTATTTGAAAGGTAATGGTAATTAGTTCCTACATACTACATACATATATAGTTGTTCGAGCCTGAGAATCCCCAACCCGGATTGTGGTGCATAATGTGGGAGTCACGGAATGTGGGATTTCCGTTCCAGCATCTTGCGCACGTTCTCTTGAGCTGGAGTCAAAGATGTGACGACTGTATTATTTTTGGATGACATCATTCCATTCTTTTGATGATACTGACGAATTATGTCAAAGAGATCCTCTCCTTCACTCTTAATAGTGACGATGGGTGCTTTAAGAAGAGGATGTACAGGAGTAATATCGGATATTACAACATCATGACTCAAGTGCTGAAATGCAACGGAAACTATTTCCTCGAAATCTGGTCTCAGTACATAGTTCTCCGTTCCTCTTTGAATCACCATCACTGCCTATATACATATTTAATCAAATTACAATCAGAAAATTCTTGTCCAATAAATATTTTATTACCTATTGAACTATTTAATATTTGAACGAATAAATAACATAAATACACATACATATGGATGGCGCATAGTAAAAGTTTTTTGGATGTGAAAAATATTATCAAATTTCACAATATGAAACGAAGCATCATCGATATTGAAGACGAAACAGAATTCCATATCCCGTTGAATCTCCCAAATTCTGCCTCGAATAAAGTCTCCGTTTTCTACAAAAGCAACTGTAAATACGCCTTCGTCCATTTCATCGGATCTCATGCGGAATTCATCTTGAATTTCAGGACTCGTATAAAACGTTTGCAAATCATGCTTGAAATCTTGAAAACATTTCTAAAACAAAAAATTGTAATACGATAATATGAGCAACATAATTTAAATTTTAAACATACTTGTAATTCTCAAAGTATCCAGATTTGCTATTAATTATTAAGTATTTATATACAAAATACGTCATCAAAATTTCTATCTAACGTAATGTACTTACACTGATAACAGCATCTGTTGGGTGGACATACAGGTAACCAAACTCGTCTGCTCCCACCAAGCTTGCTTTGCATTCTTTACTGCTTAAGTTCATTTGCATTTTTGGCAAAGTCTTGTATATTCGTTTACCACCCTTGGCAATTTTGAGATTTGAGAACTTAAACGGAACATTTTTATTGCTGTACAGAGGAGTCAAAGCCGCTCCTGACGTTTTACCACTAGACTCTTTCTTACGCAAATTATTATCAATAGTATGACTATTCGCAGAGTCCTCATCAGTTGATGATTTACTCTGTGGCTCCGTCTCACTTTCTGTGAGAGCTCTGCCTATAGTTCGCTGAGACTGAGTGACTTCCCCGTCTACTTCATCTTCATTGATAGTGGACAGATTTTGTTGTTGATTTGAACTTTTTTTTAAATCCACTCGATTATTATCACTGTCCCTTCCGGAAGCAAAATTTACAACAGACTTGGCAGACTCTGAGCGCTGAGTCTTGAAGTCAAATAAACCATCAACACTGGAGTAATCGCTTTCATAGTCGTAATGTATAGAACTATTTTCACAGTTCTTGGGCAATGACATTTCTAAATTATAAAAGCAAAAATTAAAAAGATGGTGGAAATTTTTTTATTATGAACATTTGAGATTGACAGTAATAAGGGTAATAAACATATGAACAACTATACCAATACTGATTCGTCCATGTTTTACTTTGAAATAGATGATAAAGCATTTCCCCTTACCATGTGCAGGATGATTTTGATTAGGCGAATCTGAAATAGTGTTGCTCACAATGTTTCGTCCTGGGTAAATGGTTTTAAGAGCCGGCACGTTGGATACAGTTGTATTTCGTACAGGCAGATTTTGTTTTCTATCGATGAGAGCTGGAACTGAGGCAGAGGATCGAGTTTCACTTGGGTTTCCATTTCGAGTAATAAGTTTAAGAGCTGGGACGGTGGATCCGACAAGATTTTGTTTTCTATCGATGATAGCTGGAACTGGGGCAGAGGATCGAGTTTCACTTGGGTTTCCATTTCGAGTAATAAGTTTAAGAGCTGGGACGGTGGGTCCGACAAGATTTGTTTTTGGGGGTCGAAGAACTGATGAAGTATAGGGGCCTCGAGGTCGCCCGACTGGGAGAATGCCACTTAATGATGATCGGGAATTATTTGATGGTTGAGTACCATTAGTAGCAGGCTTCACGAGTTTCAAAACTGGGAGATTGTTAGTACTCGCACTATAGTGATTGCTGCTTGATACATGTGGAGGTCGTGAATAAGGGCAATTGACATTGCTCGGGACTCTAGACGATGCGAAAGTCGATGATGATGAGGATAGATGATTGATTGGCCGTAATACTGGGACACTTGAATTAGTCCTGCTCGAATCCATACCCGTAAATCTCGTCGTCTGTCTGGCTCGGGAACCCAATTCACGAGAACCACTGGAAAGTCGTCCACGTCTAGCCCTACTATTAAAGTAAGCCCCTGCTGTCATTCTACTTCGGTTGACCAATAATGAGGAATGAGGAGCAGCAGTATTTGTAGCAGTTCTTGTATCATAATTTACTCTCAGCAGTCTTTCACTCTTAAAATAATAATAATAATAATAATAAAATTAAAATGTAAGCACACCCTTGTAATTCATATTAATATATTTAATATTATAACTTTTTTATTAGTATTATAATAATATTATTTGTCTTTATTATTATTTATTTTATCATCTTACCGGGACTTCCCTAGTGTTGAATTGTGTTGCTTTAAATCCTTTATATTTATTTCTATTTGGAGTCTGTGCGACCAATTTTACCATATGCTCGATATCTGCTTGATCACTGATACTCGATTTTTTAAGAAAAACATACAATTCATGACCGTCAGTTCTAACTGACAACACGTCATCACCTTTTAAATTAAAATATAATATTTAACTTAAATTCCTTGTGGGGCTTTCATTCATGTTATTTATATTCATTAAATTCTTATATTTTGACTAATTAAATTATGCATTTCAATAGCTTACAATGATATAGAAATTCTCCAAAATTAGAGAATCCCATCTTCCGATATTCAATCTCCTGGTCCGTATCTTGTGCCATTTTCCCTGCACGTACATGAATTGTGGATACAAAATTAATTAAATTTATATATATCTATAATTTTCTCTATATTGAAGTCTCTCTCTATGTATGTATTATATATATTTACCGCAAAGCTGTCGAGCTTTGATTCCTTCCTTACTTGAGCTCATATAGCAAATGAGACCTGGAGAGAATCATAATTAAATAAATCATAAATACACATACTTGGTTTTATTGGGCAGATAGGAATATCGAATACCTTTGACATGTAAATATATTATAATTAAATATGTATGTAAGTACCTTCTTTAGCGAATTCGAAGAGCTTTTTTTGTCTGTCATTCTCTGGAGTCCACCATTTCTGTCGTGTGTAATTATTGTAACCATTGTCCTACATAATAAAAAAGAACAATTATGCATTATTTTAACTTATACTTATATTATACTACAGTATATCTATATCAGCATAAATAATAATAAATAATACACTTCACACTTACTCGACGAAATCCTGTAGATGAGTAACCAGCAGCCATGTTTATATAGAATCGGTTTCTCTTCTCTTCGAAGACTTCGCGAACTATATATTTGTGCAAGTAATATACACATGCATGCAAAATCACTAAAATTATATTAATCTCTCGTAATAAAATACTCGATTGAACAAAAGAAATGATCAGAAAATGCAGAGAAAATGAGAATTCTACTAAAAAGTTTGTCGGAAATGCACAATCGAAATGAAAGGATGTTAACACACGTAAAATTTTTCAAATTCTTTCACTATGAAATGGCGGCATAACGGCTCGTCTCAATGACGAATATATGCAAAATTCTGTGTGATGAAAAAAAATGAAAATGAAATTAACTTTCTTCTGGCTGGAGAACCATTTAAATATTTCATCTCCAATTAAATGTAGGTATTTACTTTGTCTATAATTATGGACGAGACAGCAATTACATGGAAAATAATTATAATTCTAAAAAAATCCCAATTAACTCTTGTGATATAGCTCAAACTTTGAGGCTCAAAAAATATGTAAATATTGATGTGTACATCATACATGTACCTTTAATGTATTTACTGTAAGAGCTCCAGAATTTCTAGTTTTTACCTATTTACATATGTACAAGGATAATTTATAATTGTTAAATAATTTCGTTCATCCTATCTGTACATTTATTGTCAGTTTCAATTAAGTTAGATATATTTAATTTAGATATGCATGTGTGTGTCAGTGTGTGTGTGCATTTTACAGGTGGACAGGAATTATCATTCGTTGAAATACCACGTGTGAATGAACCAAGACTGACGCGGCTTGCATTCAGAATTAATCCTTGTTTTGCTTTTGGCCGTAGCGCACGCTGTGTTTGTGGCACAGGAAAAAAAATACCTTCAATAATAATATTAAATAATATTTAAAAAAATCTTAATCCGAATTAAATATTATTATTATTCCTGTTGTCTGCCACAAAGAACAATTTAAGAGTGGATTCATCAAGGGACATTACTCAAGTAAGTGTGTTAATACTGTTAATTATATTTAAATGTAACATACGTACACGATATCATTAGAGTCTGTGATTTAAAGAATATACAATATAGGTACGTATATTTATTTTAATCGTCAAATAAATTAAGCATCAAATTAATAAGACAAGTACTTTTGTATTACTTTTTTCATATAATAGTATAATACAAATGCTAGTTTGTTATTTTGTCTGGCACAGGAAGGAGCAGCAGATTAATACCACGTCATGAGAAATTTTCGGGGTCCAATACAAAGGTGGGTATACAATGTATACATTCATGAAAATAATTGTAGTATTATACATATCTTGACAATCAATTTTCAAAAGTTAAATTAAATCCTTTTTTAAATTTATACTATATAGATATCCAGGAGCATCATCGGACACAAGTGAAGATGAAGATGACAATGGCTACGACGTATGCAAATATACAAATACATATGCGTATAGTATCATTTATCATGTCATTTAAACACAATTTGCCAACAATTTGCATTTTCACATGACTTTTCATCGATTTACTACATGTTACACAGGTCTATGTACAACCCGTTTTTCATATCGACCAAGATGATTCGGATGGAGAAAATGGAAATGAAACGGAAAGATTTGAGTTTAATCTCGTTTTTAATGCAGCCCATAATGGAGAAATTAATATAGAAGAAAGTACAGACGAAGAAAATGATGATGAATTTGATGCTGAAAATGATACAATAAGTGAAGACGAAGAAGAGTTTGAGGACTTGGTAGAAAGTGAATTGATTCCATCAACTCTCAATAGCCAAGACGAACCTCGTAGTCCCAATTCTGAATTACCACAATCTAATGAACATAATAATAACAATAGTAGTGAAAGTGAGGATTCTGAACTCGGAACTCCACCACGTCCTTCAAGCCCAATGGAAAGTATTGTAAATTTAATGGATCAGGAGGATGATGATGATGACAATATGAATAACGAAAACAGCAGCAGTTATTACTCGAATGATAGTAATGAAGTGTCTGGTTATGATAGTGCAAGGTTCAGTCCAGTTATGGAGTCTCCTATTTTAAATGCTTCGGGTTCTACGACTTCTACAAGTGGTCAAACTATGAGTTCAGCTGTGGAAAAAGACAACAAAATTCAAGTTGAGGATGCTGATATTGATGAAGTCCAGGATGAAGATACTACATGTGGAAATTATCCTGAGATTGAAAGTTTACGAAATAGTCCAAATGGACATAGTAATAATAATAATCATTCACCTTCCGATAATACTTCTACTACTTGCTCATCTGCTCCAGATCTTTTGGATTCTGAACCAGCTCTCATTCAACCTCATCACCAGATTGATGAAAATCCTATTATTGATACAAGTATTGAAATTGGGAATAGGACACCACTTGCTCTACAGTGTGATTATTCGGATAGTTCCTGTGAAAATACTCCTAAAAAGGACACAAAATATTCGGATTCGGTGAATGACGAGGACGAAGATGAAAACGTAGAAGATGAGGAAATGAGCGAGGAGCAATTTTGTAATCCTATGGTTGACATTTCGGATTTTGAAGCTGATGAAAGTGAGGATATTCTCCGAGGGGATCGAATCGGTTCTACCACTTATAGTGAAAGACATGTTCTCAAAATTTTAATGAATTGGGTTACCGTAAGTCCAAATAATATTTCATTTTTAATGTAATCAAAGCAACTTTTAATTACCGTGTCTGTCATTTTATGCATTGGGTGATTGGGTAAAATGAAATGGTCAAAAGTTTTTGGTATTATTATAATAATATTATTATTTATTATTATTATTTTATTAGGCTCTGTCCAAATTTCAAAGCTCTTCAGGACAGGACAAGGATGAAGAAGGAAGAACAACTCCCAATGAAAATGAACTTGTGACAACTGTGGACAGTCCTCTTGAAACTGAATTTGAAGAACAAATGTCCCTTCTATGGGGTAATTGTCATGTAGAAAATATGCATTCATTTTCTTCGATATAATTATTATGGAGTATGTTTTGTTTTTTATGATATCTTTACTAATACATAATAACAACCAAATTTTATTCATAAAATAACATAGACATGTCCGCGGAGAATGATGTGATGAAATTTTTACTGGAAAAGAATGTTCTCGGTTTAATTCGAGACAATTTGGATTCTTTTAATTGTCCAACAAGACTAAAAGTAAGTTTTTTTCTTCTAAATGAGTAAAATATATTTAAGTCGTATTAAATAAATATTATGTTGTTTGTATTGAAATTTTATAATATAGGTAATATAACTTTATATAGTAAATATTTTCTATTTACACTTTACCCCGAAACTTTAGGAAATCTCTCTGGGTATCCTAGCGAATATTTTGTCATCCTCCAGCATACTGGAAGACTTCCCAGAAAAGGATGAAGACCTTAATTTGGTGGAGCGAGTTGTGATGGAAGGAGTGAATTCTAGTAAAGTGCCTGTTCTGACTCAAGTTTTTGCCGTTCTTCGCCGAGTTGTTTGCTACATACGAAATGCCAAACCGTTAGAGCGATGGATGAAACTCTTTCTTCATTTTGGTAATTATAATGTTTTAAATCTTTTTATATATAATAATAATAACATATAAATATCACGTGTATTAATTGAATGGCTGTTTATACGTATTTGACGACTACTATTTTCTTTGTGTAGAATTCATTAAGGCGGCCAATTTTCTCCTGTCAAGTTCTACCAACGGTAAATCATAAAGTCACCTATATTTTTAAACAGTATAATATTTTTAAATATGTTGTAAACATTATGGATGTACTAACACCAACGTATTGTACTAATAATTGAATATTATTATAATTTATAAAAGTCCTCCTTCTTGGAGACGTCATTATGACATTGTTCACTCTCATGGAAGTATTGAGCCCGCCCAACGGAGAAAACCAGCAGGATGATGAGAAAAATTCAGAGCGAAAGAATGAATCCAGTTATGACTCGATCATGACGAAGAATTTCCAACCGCTCCTGTCTAGTGATTTTGTTCCATCCATTTGTGAAGGACTGAGTGAACTACTCAAAGACTCTCGTACAAATGAAGATAGTTTTGTGAATGCTGGGGACAGTAAAAACCCGCAACCAGGGAAAATACCGGAATGTGGAACAACAGGGAATGGACCGGATGTGGAAAATATCCATGATGATCTAATTGTACCAAAGGGTCACGTTCAAACAGCTATTCTCAATGGACTCGCTTCTCTCTGCTACTTACATAAATTTGAAGCTGGACGAAATCTATTAAGTAATTTTATATTTCGTGAACAAGCTTCTAATTACATAGTATATATACGAATTTACAATTTAAAGTTGTACGTATAATTGTATGAAAAATGCTTTTTGTTTGTTTAAGGTCAACATCGTCCGGCTCTCATGGACAATGTCCTAATTGGGATATTCAGGAAATTTAAAACTTTTACAGAAATTGTAGATGAAAATGAAACACTGGACTACTTTGCTCTGGCAATGGAACTTCTTGGTTTTTGTCATATTGGACTGGATATTGTCCAACCTTCTGCAGTTCTGACTCCAGCATATGCAGCAATTTCCCTCATAGAACAAGAAAATACTTCCGAAAGTAGTGCACATCACGTTCTTCGAGTGGAATCGGAAAAATCAAACGAAAGGGACATTCAATCCAGTCAAGTGTCACCCTTTGCAGTAGTTTTCTACAATTATCTAATAACTTTAGAAGAAAAATTTTCTAAAAAAGAAATAGAAGTTATTGTGGAGAAAGAGGGAACTCGAGTTAAAAACTTTTATGCAGTTGTACGAGGGGTTGCGGAGAGAATGAGTGCGGAACAACAAAAGCCAAATAATCCCATTTGTGCCAGTGAAAAATAGCTTTATAACCTAGTGAAATGTCGACCACCTTTTTCAATACGTAACTAGGTATATAAAAGTACACTACATATTCCTTAGAAATTTTAGGTAAAGGGAATTTTTATTACTAAGAGCTATTTTTTTCCCTTTGTTCGAGCGTATATAAATAACACAACGTTGTTCCTTATTACTAAAGTTATTACTACTCCTTTTTGTCGAACCACTTATTTTAAACTTATTTATATTTATGTTATATTTGTTTAATCCTGTGTATGTATCCTTTCAAAAAAAGGAATCTCAACGAAAATGAAATATATCTGCGTCATCCTCAATATAACTTCTTTAGAATTTAAAAACTATTTAAATTTTAAATAGTAAATAGATATGTATCTAATTTGTTAAACTTATTGGATAGACTCAAGCTTTCTTATTAATTATTACTTTCTGTAATATTCAATTAAATTCGATTATTGAATATGATATATCATGGGAGTAATATGACGTTGTAAGTTGTATCCACAATAAAATGTGTATAGAGTAATGTATATTTTATACTAATAAAATTTATGAAAATTTATCATTCTAAATTAATTAACTTGACAGTTGGATTTGCATATGAAATACCATATTTATTCAACAAGAAGGTACAACATTTTGATGGTGTTCTATTATTGTTCTATTTTATTAGTGTCTTACAGAATTCATAATAACATACGATACAAATAATACATTATGTTATTGGCATAATCTTTTTCACATTTAGATGGATATGTGGGAACCACATTTTGTGTGGGTGTATTTTATTATGGAATTTTTAGC
>JAIUND010004035.1:0-13436 GCA_034699125.1 Gisinianus flammeolus | reverse complement strand
AAATCTGAACTTACACTAGATAAAACAGGAAAAAATGATAGCGCTCCACTACCTGTTTTCGTAGAAATTAACCACTGGCCAATAATAATTATACATGGTACGCATGGAGTGTTTCACTCTGAATACTATATAAATATCTACATTTATTTTCATAATGTGTAAAAGGGGCTCCTCTTATTTCAGAGATCAATAGGTCAAAACGATAAGCAAATTCCATTTCTCTATCGCTATCCAGCAATTATGATGTCCACAGTTGAGCTCGGCGGACTTGTTACTCTGAAAAAATTACAACTAAAAGGAAAATTTAAGCAGTTTTCTGCAATGCAGGTTGACATTTCCATACAATGTAGAATATCTGGCAAAAAACTTCAGTACTTAAGTGCAAACAGGTTTGACACCCAAGTGTAAACAACACGTATAACGTTTTACCATAGTATGGATTCCCGTAGAATTCTATGGAATTTTTTTCTGTGGCTACATGCTTGGCTACTACTAGCTACGTGCGAAAGGGACAAAAATTCCAATTTACATTAGTGTACACACTGGAACCGGAAGTGACGACTTTGGTCAACATTTGACCTCTACAGCATGATTCTTAGAGTGGTTCTGAAAACTTGGTTTTTTGACCTGAGTGCATGATGCTTGGAGGGTGCCAAGAGTGCCTCTGAACACATTGTTTCTCAAAAAGACGTTGGTTCTGAAATGTTGTTAGCATGACGCTAGGAATAGCCTATAGAGTAGGAAAACGTGGAATGTGGTCACGTGATAAGAAGATGAGCCAGCCAGCCCAAAAAAGCCAGCATGCCTATAAATTAGGTCCGAGGGAAAATAGGGCAGCGGAACTAAATCAGGTCCGAGTAAAACGAGCTCATTTGATTCTTCGCTTTTGGATCATTTAATTTGATTTTTATTTCAAAAGGATTTTTCAATCAAAATTCATTTTTGTATGCGCAACTTCACGTAACAAAAGATTTTAGTAAAGTTTAGATAACGTTTTTAGTCCTTTTAGCCATGAGTAGCCAAAAATGACTTGAACTTCAGATTGGAAGAAACTCAATTTTAGACATGTGGACGGCCATAAGGGTCAGTAGTTTCGGATGGATAGAAAAGTACATACATATTTGCCCGTTTCATGGGCCACCCATGAAACGCAGTAATTTCTTCCTGATCTGCATGGATTCCGGACAAAGTGGAGCTAACAACTATATTGGATAGTCGAATAACCGTGACAACTGTGTAAATATTATCCTCTTGGAATTCTTTTGATGAAAAGAAGTCTCACTCCACGCTCTTTAATTTGGACACTAATTATAACTTGATTGGCTAAATATTATTTTTCTTTTTTATACAAAGTTTAAAAAGTGTTATAGTCATTAGGGCTTAATCGCCGTGTTCGGGCGTGTAAAACAACACAGATTGACTGGGTAAAACTTATGAAATAGGACCAGTCAAAATCCCATTCAATGCATTCTAGCTAAAACTAATTGCTTAACATAAAAAAAGAACTTTGGTTAAAAAAGGGATACTTGGTACAGATTTTGAGGAATTGAACGCAGTCTCATTTTTTGGCATATTATTGCGTTGGATGAAAACGATATGATAATCAGAAGCACAATGTATACAATAATATATTTGTTTTTATTCTTCATTCGTACGATTGTACATACTTTTGTTACAAAAAAATTAGCTGTACACGTACGATTATCATAATGAAATACAGTATTAAAAGTGTATCTACATTTTCTTGCTCAGTCTTATCTCTTTCAGGAATTCATTTTCAATTTGTACGTCCGAGAAAATAATTCCATAACTTCCTTTCGGAGATTGGGCATGATGAAATTCTGCGTGGAAAATCTGTAGTTGATCATTGACACGCTCGTGGCATAGTTTACATTTTCTTACGCCAGCTTTGGGAAGACCAACTTTGTGTTTGTTTTGCAAATGAGTAAACAGGGTAACCGTTGATCGATAGAGTTTTTTGCAACAATAAACTTGATAGTCTGATTTGAGGGGATCCGGTTTTTCGATGTCTGGAGACAGGCGTCTTTCGTCTGAACCAGACCATGACGAAAGATCGCCGTCACTACCTGTCGACAAAAACAAAAACACACGAATCAATATCAAAGAAGAGAACAAGTTCACACCTTAATTTGATTTCGTTATTCAAGTGTCAGAGTATAGGTACGATGCCCCGAACGCAATACTAGATAGAGAGGATATAATAACTGTAACGCATGTTTGAGATTCCTCAAACGACGAGGCAAAAATAATCCAGCACGAAATTGCCTTTTTTGAAAGTCAAATGAAGTTTGGAAGCTCGTCGGAAGTCGATTAATATAGCTCCACATTCAAAACAAGTCAAATATTTCTGCTCCATTGTATTATTTGAACCTTTTTCATGTTAAAATTACTCATCTTCACCAACTTTCCGAAGAGACCTTGACAAAATCTTTAACCGTTAGACATGTCACGAAAATGACGAAAAGGTTCAATATCAAAGTTATCGAAATTGTTCCGAGTAAAAGCCAAACATATTATACTCAGAATTACATGCCGATCAAACTTTGTTAAGCGACTTGACCACATTTCTCAGACCTCCTGACGTCACCAAAGTCCAGAAAAGGTGAAATATCAAAATTGTCCAAATTGGTTTG
Organism: Gisinianus flammeolus; assembly: GCA_034699125.1. Lineage (NCBI taxonomy): Eukaryota > Metazoa > Arthropoda > Collembola > Symphypleona > Katiannidae > Gisinianus > Gisinianus flammeolus. The sequence continues at coordinate 10,782 of JAIUND010004035.1, read as the reverse complement.
TGTAAAAGACAAAAGTGTTTAGAATGTCAAAGTGAACAACATTAGTCAAGTCAATTTTACGAAACATTTAATTATTGACCTCCAAAGGCCATCAAAGGTAAAAAAGGTCAAATATGAAAGTTGGTCAAATTGCTTCGCGTATAGACAAAACGGTGTAGAATTTTATTTAGCTAAACAACGTCATTCAGCCGTCAAACGTTTTAATAGTATCTGAATCCTTTCAAAGAATGCAAGTATAAAGCCACATTTTTTCACAAAAATGTTTTCTGTTGTACCATTTAATTGTAAAAAACACAATAGTTAATTTTAGTTTCTGTCGTTACAAGTTCTACGTCAAACAAAAGCCACCCGTCATCATTAAATACACCATGTGAGTTGTCCAGAAAAAGCTGTAAAGTAAAATATTCTTACCGTAGTTCTTAGTTCCGGCCGAAATTACGGATTCAGCATGTTTTTCCAAAATTTCCAAATCTTTTAGAGTAACGTAGATAGCTTCACGATTTTGATTGGGCACAAACTCTGCAAAAATTTAAAATGTGCTCATAAATATTGTTTTAACTGGAAAGTTAAATTTGGTGAAATCCCATAGTATTATTTATGAACAAGTGCGTCAAATAAGAACCAAATTAATTAACTGTTATTTTTTAATGTAAAAAGCAAACAAACGTCATTTTCACGAACCCTTTGGTAATTTCCAAGGTTGGAGAGCCTTTGAAGTAAAATTCTTTCAATAATAATGCAACATGGTTTGTAAATCAAATACGTGTATTGAAGCCCGACAAAAGTGCTGCCAACAATATAGGCATATCCAACATTGTTGGATATGCCTATATCCAACAATGGGTCGTCACCAAACACTTAATATTGAATATAACATGTATCTATCTGAACTTTAATAATCTTTAGAATAAAAAGAACTTATGTATTGATCGAGTCCACTTGAATCAATAACTTGCTTGAAAACTTCATTAGGTGAGCTAAGAAGACAACTAAATTTCTTGGGATTGAAAGCGAGGAACAGAAACGGTTTTAAGATACCTTGTTTTTTCTATGAAAAAACACCAAACAAACAAAGGCAAGTCTAACAAGTAAATAGATTTGTCTAGTGAAATAACATTGCTAGAATTTTCTCATGTGTTGCTGTCTAGGTCTGTTATTACGCATCCTATCGGTATAACAGTAATCCATTTTACTTAAAATAGCAATAATAAACAATATCAATGATTTTAATATTTAGAAGTGCTGTTCTGAGATGATAGAACACGAATTTTGTTTGAAATATTTAAGCAAAGAAAGCAGAGAAATTGTAATGTTAATCTCAAAATTATAACGTTTTGTTGTTACATCATTAAGTTTTTATTCACTCTAACAATAAGTTCTGTCAGTAAAGCGTTTTTTAAACCATTCTTTGATCCAAGCATTCATCTACAATGATTAGGTATGTACCTTTTGATTAAGTTAGTTCAAAATCTTGCTCAAACAACGTCAACGGACATTAGTTCAATTGCTAGTTTTTATAAAATGATCATAGAAAGCCAGATTTTGACAAATAGAACTAACGCTAGTTGTCTTTATAATTGTATCTTTAAACCATAATTCAAGTTTTAAATTTTATCTTTGCGCAATTACAAACATGAGTCTCAACTGAGTAACTTTTAAATTAAGTTTATATTTCAAAGATTGTGCGGTTTAAAAGATTTGCTTAAACTTTTTTACTTCTGCTTTAAAAGACAATGATTAAAAGAATAATACCATATGTATTCACTTTTGAAGGGGTCGTCAGACCACACCAAAAAAATAATTGATGATAATCATTTACCAAGTTTTCAACGCCTATTTAAAAATATTTTGTAAAAATTAAACGCAAATCGAATTTGCGGACTTATGAATTTGTAACAATTTCAAGTCTTTTACCAGTAATTCGAATGAATATTGTCTTGAATTTGTTATCAACTATCACACGTTTATTATAATTTGTTCTAATATGATGCCATTGTAAGTTTAGTGCTCAAGTGAATGAATTTTTAAATGGTTTGGTTAAAATCCAGTTATTGGACAACTTTTTGCATAATTATGAGTTATTTTTTAATACTTGTTATTGAGACTAACAAATTAAAGTGAGCTTTCAATATAATCTACTACAGAAATAGAACTTTACATTGAATTTTGAAGCACTTATTAAATAATCAAACCCTGGCTGTAAAATATTTAAAAACAGTTAGACCCTTCTGTTCAAAAAAAGATGGCTATAATTTGAAATGCAGAAGTGCTGGAATTCCAAAGGTCCAAATTACATATAAAAAATGTGAAACTATTGTGAAAAACAAAAATAAGAAATAAGTAAAGATTTGAAAAAACCTCAACTTACTACTACAGAACTGCCTAAATGCATAGCTGTCCACATAGTTTTAAAAGTAGTATGAAGTGGTGGCATAACCGTTTTACCGCTTCTTTTGAAATACCCCCAGACCCTACAGCTGATAGAAAAATGAATGTTTTGCATAATACCGTCTTTTGAAAAAGCGCGTCTAGACACTTGAACTGCCATAACACGGTATTATGTAAAACATTCATTTTCCTATAAGCTACAGGTCTGGTGGTATAACCAGAGAAGCGGCAAAACGGATACGTCACCACTTCTTAAAACTATTTTTGGCATCAACTACCTTAACCGTAATTTGCACCTAGCTAAAACGTCAATAATTACGCAAATGACATTAAACTTTAATTGGCTAACTGGTAATTTTACAAGTATTACATTAAATGCAATGCTGAATAGTAACAATAATAATTATGATAAATGTAAAACATTTAATGGTGCATTTCAAAACAAAACCAAACTTAAAAGTTTACATTCACATGGACCCCGTGAAACAAATATTATGATGTGTACATTATACTATTTTTTGAATTGTAATAATATTACTCTTGTCATGTTATATACTTCGTTTAAGTTTAAGTTTAACAACATTTAAAAGACCCAACGCAATGACTATCGCATCTATTTAGACTAAATTTATGACTATACCACGAAATTGAATTGAATAAACTTTATTAACGTGTTAAATGACGGTTATTCACCAATTGCCTAAACACAAAGTGCCCTCTGATCAACAAACGAGTCAGATTTCGGTCCGCCCGAACACGGGGTGTAGTAAATACAAAATTTTGAATACAATAAAATGCTAATTGAAATGTTTTGATCTGAGAAAAGATAAGTTACGTGAAAAAAAATCAAAAAAGAAGAAAAGAAAAAAAAAATCAAAATATTTTGTGCAGCACTTGAGACAAGAGCCACACAAGGAAAAACCCACAATAAGAGACTGTGGGAAAAACCTGATACGATCAAATTTTAAAAATACAATTATGGCAGCGAAATTAACGTGACACAAATGTAATTAGACTGGGTTATGACTAAACTCTGACTCTAGACTTGTTGTGCAAACGTCGCAAATAAAATCTTTGTTAAGCCAATACTTGTCACAGATTCACAAAGCACAAATTATTACATGTTTAAAAAAATAACGATAGAAATGAAAACTTACCTGATGAGTTTTTCACCGATTCCCAGTTACAGTTGGAGGAGATTTCCATTGTCATCGAAACAATTAAAACTTTGGCGCTCTTCGTAGAATAGTCAGAGTCGAATGTGAAGCGAATTTGCCTTCTGTGGAGTCCTTGAAGACCTAACACGTGTAATTTCTCCCCCACCCACTCTGCCGACCCCCTCGTTTTGTTATCCTTCCCTGTTTTTTGTCGTGATAAATACTTTCTAAAAATAGAATCATTTGGGTGAAACGTTTTCTTTACTTTTGTTTCATCCTTCTCTGAACTTCGTAGCACTTGGTGTCGTGATATACATATAGCAAATGAACGAGCAGTCAATTTATAATACAAATATTGTTCTGAGATTATTGTACAGACGATGTCGAATGTGTACAAATTTCAAGTTAAAAGCTTTATGAGAATCATTACTGTTTGTCTGTAAATAGGAGAAAATATTAGAATGTGACCAAAGGTCAAGGCGAAGATTGATGATAAGGAAACAACCACACATTGAAAAGGCATTTATGTATTAGTGAAACGAATGATATTTCAAAGACTTGTACATACATTTTAATTGCAGTCACACAACTGTGTATTCATGCATGTTTCATGCAACTCGTGTTGTAATATTTGCAGCAAGTATATAATAATATATAGAAATAATAAAGCATACACTTGAGTGAACGTTTTGTTTCTACTCTCTTGTGGATTCCTTATTCTGTGTTTTTTGTATTTTCGTCAATAAATATTTCCAATGGATAGTAATTTAGTTTGCGTAGCGGATTTTGAACAAGCAGCTTCAAAAGTTTTGGATAGAAACGCATGGGAATATTATAAAAGTGGAGCTGAGGATGAGAATGTACTGGCCGACAATAAATTGGCGTTCAAAAGGTATAATTTAATGTCATATATGGCAGTGCATATTAATACACAAGTTGAAGGCAAAGTTGTAATTTGTAAAAACATTTTTTGGCGGATCTCGCCATATATATATAGGTGGTTAATCCGGCCTAGAGTGCTGAGAGACGTGAGCATCCGAAATTTGTCAACAGTTGTGTTGAGAGAGCCCGTCGCATGGTACTTTTTATTTTATTGATTTTATTCATTGTATGAATTACTGAATACATGCATCATTTTATTCTGAATAATGTTGAATTCAAAAATTAAACAATCGCCAACTATTAGTCAATCAGTTCTTTCTAGTCAATCAGTTCTTTCTAGTTGACAAAACTTATTATAATGCTACACATTTTAAATTCATTAATAGGCCCTGTGGAATTTCACCTATGGCCATGCAGAAGTTAGCTCACCCAGATGGAGAAATCGGAATGGCAAAAGGTACTGCTTAGATTTTGACATTCTAAAAATAATTTCTGCAACTATAATAAATAAATACATTTTCTCTTTTTATTTTTTAAATAGCTGCTGAAGAGTTGGGGACAATCTACATACTGAGTACGAATTCTACGAGTACGATCGAAGAAGTTGCTCGAGGAGCTCCTCGAGCACGTAAATGGTTCCAGCTCTACGTTTTCAAAGACAGAGATTTGTCAATCGAGTTGGTGAAACGTGCAGAAGCCGCTGGATTTGAGGCACTTGTACTTACAGTTGATGCCCCTTTATTTGGTCGACGTCGAGCAAATATTAGAAATCGTTTCACATTGCCCATAACCATGAGGTTACTTCAATACTTATTTAACTTTTACTTTCGTTCACGATACACCGGTACATTTGACACAAAAACGTGGTCGCGAAATAGCATATTGTTTGTTTGTTCAAAATCCTTCTCCTATATACTACTATATGAGGTTCTCCGCCAGAATAGGGACCACTTACGTAAAACACTTTTTCGCATATTTATGGACAACAGAACATGGAGAATATTTTAGGACAAGTTTAAACCATTTTTACTGACCAAAAGTAATTTAAGATCGTCGTTAAACTTCTCCAAAAATTCTAAATTAAAGTAAACCGATGATTTGTGTAATTTAAATTCAATTACAATCATTGAGAAACTTATTTACGCGCCAAACAGCCGAGAATATTCAAGGCTTTATAACTCAGAATCTAAGTTTGCTTAAGTGGCCCCTTTTCTTACGGTCTTAATATTCCTCGAAGCTTTGTGTGTGTGAGTGTTTGTCCACTATCTCCTCCGAAGCTACTGAACCGATTTCAATGATCTTAGTGTCAATGGACAGGTCGTTGGCCAGCTTGAAGCGTAGGGTGGGTAGTAGCGTTGACCTCGAGGTCACGGGGTGGCCAGGGTGACCAAAAATGATTTTTTTCAACTTTTTTAAAACGAATAGAATCAACTAAAAAAAGTAATTTCATGGTCCGTTGACATCGTTCATGTTGGACCACGGGTCATGGAACTATCGGAAGTTGAAGTTAGAACTTTGCAAGGCGCGCGACTACTTACGAAGGGTAAATACACGACTAATTACACGACTTGCCAATTCTGTTGTATAACATCACCTTGACTGATGACAACCATGACACATGACCAATCCATAAATTGTCCAAGTCCTGCTATCATCGCATAGGTCAACGCTGACCAGGGTGAAAAAGACCCAAATATTTTGAAAACTGAGGATTTTCCAATTTTGTAGGGAATGTGTGAAATTCTCAATTTCACATTCGATTTCAAATTGAATGAAATTTGAATTTTACAAAAATTGAACAAAAAATGTTAGAAGGGGACAACGTAAACTAAAACGCCAAAGCACCTTATGGGAGATAGCGTTCCTAAATTTAGTCCGAGCAAAATCAAGGGCAGCGAATCTAGATTAGGTCAGGGGAAAATAAGGGCAGCGGAACTAAATTAGGTCCGGGGAAAATATAAGGGCAGCGGAACTAAATTAGGTCCACGAGCGCGAGCAAAAAACAGACGTTCCGTTTTTTTGGGAGCAGAAAACAATGATGTTTTATGCTAAAAATTCGGTCAGTAGTTTTGGATGGATAGGAGTATTAGCTCGTTTCATGGGCTACCCATCTAGTATGAATTTATTTGCTTGCTTTCTATGCCCATATTGACAAATTGGTAAGCAAAATCGTGTTTCTTATAGTCTATCCAACTTTCCATCCTCCGACATGAATAAGTCCGATGGTGGTTCAGCTTTGAACAATTTCCTTGATAGTCAATTGGATCAAAGTTTGACTTGGGATGATTTCTCATGGCTCAAAAGGCAAGTCTCTATATATACATACACGTAGTCGAAGCTTACTCGCTACGCATAAAATCGTATTTTCTTAGTTAAATTGTAATTTACAGAGAATACATAAAGTATTGTCACCTATCCTATAATTTCTTTCAGTATTACAAAACTCCCAATCATAGTGAAAGGGATTTTGGGACCGGAAGATGCCCAACTTGCCGTAGAAAAAGGAGCAAAGGGTATTTTTGTCTCTAATCACGGAGGACGGCAATTAGATACAATCCAGGCCAGCGTAAATGCGCATAGTATAAGTAATTTATGAGTTTTAGTTTTTTTTAAATATTTGAGTACATGTTTTCTGTGTATATACATATACAGCTGGATGCTCTGCCTGGGATTATAAAACAAGTGGAAGGTAAATGTGAAGTATACTTGGATGGGGGGATCACGACGGGCTCGGATATTTTCAAAGCCATCGCACTTGGAGCGAAAATGGTGACAAATTAAAAGTGACCAATTATTTTTGTACATGAGTTATTTTTTTAATGATTGGAAAAGCTCATCAGTGTCGTTCTAATATAATAATTGGTAGGTTTTTGTGGGGAGAGGAGTATTATGGGGCTTGGGAGTAGGCGGTTCACATGGAGCCAAAAAAGTTATGGAGATTCTTCGAAAAGAGTTTGACTTGACAATGGCATTGGCAGGTACGTAAAACAAATCACTTATAGCTATATACATTCAGAAATTGAAATAAAAAGAAGTCAGAGAATATTCAGTATTTATTTAGCGTATGTAAACAATTCTGTGTACACAGGAGTCTGCGATGTGAAGGAAATTACACCAGCCTTTGTTTTAAGAAGATCTCAAATTTAAACATAATTTAATAAGTATCCACTATCCATACAAGTACTATATTACTATTACGAACCATCGTAAATTTTCAAGATTATAAATAAAGTCCAGCTTCATTCGATATATTCACCATCAGTTTTGTTTCCTTTTGAGAGTAAAAATAGCGACGAGTCAAGGAAAAACTTTCTCATGCGGGAATAAGAGTATACAAATGATTATTATTATTATTTACAAATGGATCTTTCGTCCGATTCGGTCTGGAATGCAAAACATCAAATATCAAAATCTAAATTATTTCATAGTGTATCAAATCATTCAGATGATCTGTTAGCAAGATTTTCTAGACTTGAAACTGAATCAGAACGAATTGAATTTGTTTGTGATATATTTCACAGCAACAATCCATTTGAGGATGTCGAAGGTAAAAATACAGCATATATATATATTTTTTTTCTTTTGATTTTTTCCTCGTGTATATAACACGAGTCGTGTTTGTTTTTTAGCAATTTTTTATTGCACACAGTGGAAAGATAATTGTACTATATATAGTTTTCATTTGACAGTTTTTAGGAAATCAGCCAAATTGTCTACACGATTCCGTACTCAAGGAAATTGGTATTACAAAGAAAAAAAGTTCAAAGATGCACTTCGAGCGTACAATTTATCCATGGGCTTTAGCGATCCAGAAAGTACAGAATTTTATCTCGCACTTGCTAATAGGTCGGCAATTTATTTTGAACAACATCAATTTCATCTTTGCAAGTCTGATGTGACTTTGGTCATGGAATCTTCTGTCAATTCTCCAGAAATATCTCAACTCAAAGCCAAACTTGAATGTAGACTGGAAAGATGTGTGAAAGAATCTCCTCCACCTTCTCCTCCTTTTATTCCTCAAATATTGACAACAAACTATTTCCATTTGAAGACACCTAGTTGTGCTATACCATCCGCAGAAGATTTCATTGATATTCGATTAAGTACAAGTCGTGGTCGACATGTCATTACTAATAAATTTGTTCCTGCGGGTGAGTGCGCTCAAAATTATACATACTTGTATTTATGACTATAGTTCAGCAAGTTTTATATATACGAACACGCATTTTATTTTGTACATTCCAGGTACCCTGCTCATTGTTGAGGATCCCTTTGCAAAAATTTTATTGAATCAATTTCGTTGGGATGTCAGTCATTGTCATACGTGCCTTGGAACCATTTCAAATGGACTTCCATGTCATTCTTGTGTTTTTGTATGTGGCGAGTTTGTTTGTTTTTTGTTTGTTTTGTTTTCATTGATGTACATATACATATATATTATTTATTATTTTAGTTTTATATTACCTATATACCCTTTAATTTTTATCGTCTTCCCATTTCAATATTTTGATTATCATTTATTATGTTTCGATTTTGTTGATTTGTTTTTGCGCAAAACAGGCAATTTTCTGTTCACCAGCTTGTGCAGAGGCTCAAGATGTTTACTTTTGTCAAATTTCAACTCATCTCCATGCTTTGAACCCAAGTCGTACTTTACTGTTGGCGACAAAAATCATTACTAAATTGGGACCCACAAAATTGTACGAATTATTCCTCAACCCTCGAAAGGATGTAGAGGAGCCCCTTGGTTTTCAGAATGGTGTGTACGACAGTGAAAATTACCATACCATATCAAATCTTATTTATCACAAAGTCTCACCAACGGAATTGTTTCAGTATACTATTGACTCGTATGCTGTGACACAGGCTCTCTGGTGCTTTTCTAATTTTTTTGAGTCTCATCGAGAAGCGAGTTTTAAATTATACATCTGTAAATTAATAATCCTTCATCTTCAGAATCTCCCACCGAATGCTCACTCGGTGAATGAATTAATCTCCTTGGATTTGATTGAGTTTGGAGCTGGTGCATACTCACTGTTGAGTTTAATCAATCATTCATGTGCTCCAAATATTACTCGATTCAATTTGCCAAATGGCCGAGTGGCTGTCATTGCTATCAAGTCCATTGATGCTTCGTCGGAATTGTTGGATAATTATGGTGTACACTATGCAGTCAATGAATATGAATCCCGACAAAAACATTTGACTGAACATTATTATTTTACTTGTGATTGTATTGCTTGTACATACAAATGGCCTTCATTTCATCACTTAAAACTAACTCAAACTAACTCTTTCTTGGGCTCAAAAAATACAAATGGGTCTATTCAAATGATTGATATTGAAAATACTAATAAAAAATTTGATTGCTTATTCGCCAAAGTGATGGATAATGAGGAAATCGATTTGGTTGAATTAATTTATTGCATGCAATTTTATGAAACTAACTTTAATCTCCCTTTCGTTAAGCTCAATGAGGCACAAGAAACTTTCAAGCATTATTTGAACGTTACCATTAGAAAGTACATGCTTTAAAAAAACTGTATATACATACAATTAATTGCCTATTGGATGGAGTACAGCAGTATATTACAATATTTTGTCCAGTAGTAATAATTGTGCCAATATGTAAGTATAAATATACTCATTATAGTCATTATCTACTTATGTTTTGAAAACCGAATATCTTATACATTAGCTTTAAAGTTGATTATAACTATATTACACATAGTTGCCTCTCCTCGGCTGAACTACTATACTAAATATAATACAAAAATATGGGTCTGTTTCTAAAGTCTCAAGACTGTCAGGCGGTCTGGAAGAAAGCAGAAAAGGGGGCGCTTTTGCTCAATCCAGGCGAAATTAAAAAGACACAGGTCGCCTTGAAGAAAGAGAAAGTGCAATTCCAGGCGGAATAAAAAGACACAAGTCGCCTGCAGGTCTGGAGAAAAGAGCTGCAGACCTAAAAATAAAATACAAGAGGAATTGATGGTTACAAGTCTAGAGATATTGTTGCTCCGCTGTTGTTGTTTGTTGATATTTATTTACCTACACCTACTTGTCGAATCAGGCACATGTGTTTCGCCTATAAGTATTCAAAATAATTGCAATAACTAATAAAAACAATTACTGGAACTCAAATCGGTATTCTAACGCAAATTTAGATTCATTTTTTCATTGTGTGTGTGACAATACAGCAATATTCACGAAGAACTTCTCACTTTGTATGGTGGGAAGTTTGTCGTGAATATTACTGTATTGTGTATATACCTAAATATGTACTGTGTCCTCACAAACTAAGTTTCCATCGGTCATTATCGATATGTGGATTTAAAATGCTTAATCCTTTTCTCTA